>CAAKHC010015683.1:28190-43777 GCA_901007825.1 Macroramphosus scolopax | reverse complement strand
TACATGATTACGACTAATATACGGCCACTCCGGGAAAGAGATCAGGGCGTCCAGATTACAGGAGAGCAGTCGAGTCCTGATTTACAGGCCTCTCTTGCTGATGGTTTGATACAAAGTCCCAAGTAATGTTTTTAGTGAGGCCAGACCCCAAATACTTGAGTTTATTCAGCCTGCGACTATAACTTGTCTCTCAGTGGCCCACCAACGTTTCCTTCATTCTGTCTCAACGTATCCACGTGTGAACCTTGAAACACGTGTTGCTGAGCTTGTAAACACACCGGAGAGGGTTTGATATCTTGTGCTGGACCAGGCATGTACGTTTGATTTAATAAAAGAGTGCCAGTCCTTATATTAGACATAATAACCTGGAACACTGAGTTCTTGTTTGTTTGGGTGGGAAGGTGGAATTTTATTGGAAACAGCCAGTTTGACAATCTCAGGTCTTTTCTTATTATTCTTTTCCTTCAGTATTTCTTTTCAAGTGGGACCCTGAATGCAACGCGACGTCCTCGTCAACACCTCTGCATTTGCATGGATGTGACGCTCACATGTATCCGTCAACCAAAACTGTTTATTTGGACAGTAATTTCTCACTCTACAATCGAAACACACCTAAAGAGCGTGAAAATGCAACGTGCATCCTCCGCTTTGTCAAATCAGCTGTATAATTGCAGCTTTACATCTAAGTGGGATATAAAACCTGCCGTTTTCCTGCCCTCAACCACATCGTGAGGACGATATTATTGCGTTGGAAAGCGTTTCGCCGGTTCATAAAGACTTCTACTGCTGTGGTGATCATGTCAGGTAGATGACAGCAGTGAGCCATGTGTCAGAGGCAGTGTTTGCACACGAGACGCTCGTTCTTGGCACACGGCAGCCGTGACAACACTGACAGACTACCTGGGTTTAAGTGCCCATCTGCAGATAGGCTGCATCGGTCACATGTGTGCCTAGAGGACCGAGCGGAATGGGTAATGCACCCAGGTTATGAGAGCAGGTCCCAGGTGGGTTTTACAGGTACGGAGCCGTAACCTTGAGCGTGTGCTCACACTCGTACAGACACACAGTATAAATCCAAAATGCTGTCAGCTAAATGAGAGGAAAGTTTAAGAGAGAAAGGAGGTCAATCGCCACTGAACCCAGGATGGATAGATGGATGTCAGTGTGTGTGTGTGTGTGTGTCAGTCTGCATTTTGCTGCAGAGTCAAGGTTTCATCCCACTAGGACGCAGAGATGATGTTATTCTTCTGCTGTGTTTCTCTGGAATAACGCAAATAAAACGGTTGCACCGAGAAAAGGTCAATGCAGTATGTCTCTTCATGTAGATTACTTTATTGATCTACGTTCCCATCACGCTAACACACACACATGCACCTCTGCTTTAAATAAGAGTGTGGAGCAGCAGCGAGCAGGTGATTCGACAGGCAGAAGTGGCTACTCCACCGTCTGCAGCGTGGCTCGCGAGAAGAACAAAGACTCGCTTCGACACGGGAAGCACATTCTTACAGTGACTGACACTCCTGATTAACAGATCTGAGCGTGTGCGGGTGATCTCATGTTATGAGTGTGAATAAAATGTATCAGGGAGAGAATTAAAGGCTCATGGACAAACGACTACGATGGATAAATGGAGGTGATGTGTGAGGGAAATTTGGGATCCCTGATAATACATTTAAATTCTACCCCATACAGAACACACACTGATCCATAACACCCACACTCACAGTCAGACTGACCAGATATACTGAAGTAAAGATTTACATCAGATCATCATGCAACAGTAATTAGCATGTGTGGATTCAAAGCAGCGTACTCACCTATTTAACCCTTAACATTGAGAAATACTAAATTTAATTGATTTTGTAGGCTGGAGAAATTGTAAGAATCACTGCTTTTACATCAGCTAACAGACAAAGATGCCGTTTGAGTCTTTAATCCGCGTTAGTGAAATCCCATTAAGATTCAATAGTTGAAAAAAGAAATAGCAAGAGCAGCTTCAGTCCGTTTTAAAAATGTAAAAAAAAAGTCCCGCATTAAGGACAGTTTGGATCATTGTTATACTTCTCGTTTAGAATCAGATCCAGGATTTAAAGGGGGGTAACTCCACAGGGGAAGAAAAAAAGCTATATCCAGAGTGCCTTTAAGAGTGATGCTCAAAAGTCCCACTTCCCTTTATCTTCATGTAACATAAGAGGCATTAAATCTCCTTCAGGCAAAAAAAAAAAAAAAGGTGGAAATGTAGAAGATGAGGTGGACGAGGAAATGAGTTGTGTGGTTTTCTTCACTTTGCTATGCATCTGTCTATCATGTGAGTCTCTGTACACGTTACACAAAGGCACACACACCATTATTCATCAACTTAATTCTTTCAAGCCCCCTATCTTCTATTTTTCTAAAGATGAGTACTTCGATAAATGACAATGGTCGAGTTGATGAGCTGCAAGAATTACGTCACCAAAACGCCGGATAAACAGCAACTCGTCTCTGATGCAAGCGTCAATGAAGTGTGAGTGGGGCATGAAAGTCTTTTAAAAAAAAAAAGCATATGAGAAAAAAAACAAAATGGAATAACTGATAAATCAAGTGGATCAGTTCGGAGAGGGCGACGTGGTGGACGTGATGGAAAAGAGATGCGGAGAGAGGTGATCAAAGCAGTTTCGGCTTGAAGCGAAGTGACTGAAAAAAAAAAAGTGGAAATTATGGTGGAAGGAAAAAAAGGGAAAAAAAAAATCCGCTGGATGATAAAGCCATTTTTTTTCTAGTCCATTCTCTTTGAGTGCTTGTGTGTGTCTGTCTGCGGGAAGGAGAGTGAGTTCAGAGAGATACAACGTGGAGAGAGAGAGAGAGAGAGAGAGAGAGAGAGAGAGAGAGAGAGAGAGAGAGTGGGGGAAAAGAGGGCAGAGAAAAAGGAGGCTGAGGAGTGTACACCACAGATGACACCCCGACAGAACACACAAGTGCTGGTTTAGAAATCCGCTTTGAGACAACAGTGCACAGGCGCTGAATTAGTTGCCGCTCACTTTGACCTTCACCTGACAAATACCGAGAGAGGAAATTTAAATTGCAAACCTCAGTTTATTAGCAAGCTGACGGACGATGTGCGTTTCCTCTAAAGAACGTTACGTGGAGTTTGGACGTCTCTCATTGTGCATGACAGTGAACAGAAGGGTTGTGTGAGGAGGACGGTGTGTGACAAAAGGGGTGTTTCACATTTTAATGGAGGAACAGACTTTTTGTGCAACAACACAGAAATGACAGTCAGAAGGTGGTTCCATGACGACGACTGGAGAAGGCGCTTGCTCGATGAGTCACTGGTGGTCGTGGTTGAGGAGAACATCAAAAAACACAGATTATAGTATGCGGGAGGACGGTGACGTGAGGATGACATGGCATGAGGAAGGAATCAGCTGAGAGCCGGATGGGAGGGGAGCCATGGTCATACCAAGCTAAACTGAAGGCCAGTGTGTGTGTGTGTGTGTGTGTGTGTGTGTGTGTGTTGTCAAGGTGTGCTGAATAAATGTGCAACCCAAACAAAACACCTTGCATACACAGAAAGGAAACAAGACTAGACAGACACTAAACACTAAATAGACCTACCTATGGTTAGAATTAAGAGTTGCCCAAGATGCATAGGATGGTAGGAGGAAAAAAGAGAAGGGGGAAATAGGAAGAGGTACAAAAGTGAAAAAAGGAATAAATAGAAAATACAAGCAAGCCAATTAAAATGCCTCTGTTAGAGCTTTTAAAATAAGGTAATGTGGGTTCAAAAAGTAGCCAAAGTTACGGGTGGAAAGTGAGCGGAGTGGCGGGGAAGAGGAGGAGGAGGCGGTGAAGGGAGGAGGGAGCGTAGGCTGCACGGGGATAGAAAGGGCTGGAAGTGATAGCAATCGAGAGGGGAGAAACAATGAATGAGGGGGGAAAAAAGAGGATAAAAGGGGCAAAAAAATCCCCCTTTTCTCTGTCTGTCTGCCTCTCTCTGCCTCCTCGTCTGGCTCATAAATAGAAGAAATTGTTGACCAGGTAAATGGCAAAATAGATGAGAAGACAGAGGACCGAGAGAGCAAGCAGATGAAAAGATAAAGCACCTCCCAGCAGCGCAATGAGAAAAAAAAAGAACAAAAAACGAAAGATAAAAGCAAATACTCCAGGGGCCTCCGTTGTCTCCAGTCTATATGTGGAAGGGGGGATTGGCTATCGCCAGTTGTTCCCCTTCCCCGGCTGCCTTCTGCTTTCTTCTGTCTCTCCACCCAAAAAAGACTTCCCATCCAGATGACAAAAAAGCAGGCACGGATGTCCTTTCCTCTTTCCCTCAACTCTGGTCTGCTATCTCGTGCCACTCACACAGGTAAGACATTGTTGCAGCAGCAACACACTGTGGGAGAAAAAAAAGGCATTGGGGCTGCTGCTAGTCAAGCACTGCCTGCCTCATGAGCAAGGATACTGAGCTGGAATTGCTCTGTCTCCCCTCTCCCGCCCATCCCTGCGAAAAAGATGGGAGGAAGGGAGGAGGGCCCACTCGCTGCATTAGTATTCATTGAAAGAGTGTGAGAGAACGCGAGAGAGGAGGAGGAGAAGAAGGAGGGGAAGAGGGGTTCTAGCAAATGTCGAGGAACCACACTGTTGTTTCAAACTGGTAAGAGAGTGGCTCCCCCTAGAGTCAATCATCAATACACAATATTATCAAATAACTAGAAACACTGGGAGTTTAGAGCTGGACCATCCCGGGTGATGAACTGTTACCTTCAAGGAACCTCTGAGGAAGAACTCACTGCTTCAAAGTGTCGTTCCAAATTGAAAAATTTGACAGAATAATTTTCAATCTTACACGTCAAAAACACAAAGGTGTTCGGTTTGCTTTTCACTCAAACCATATTCATCATCTCCATGAGTGGAGGCTGTTAACTCTCAGGATGTACTCTCTTCATTTGGCAGAGCATTGGACAAATCATTCAAGGACTCTCCGATTTTGCCCTCTGCTTGTGTTGCTATGGTGACAGATGATCACTCACAAATGTTCAACTCAGAGCTATTTTCACTGCCAAGGCTGTGTATGTGTGTGGTTGCGTTTTATTTGTAAGTAGTTAGAGACACAGGGAGGGGGGCTGACGGATCCAGAAAGGAAATGATTAAAAATCTCCACAGTCTGCTCCGTCTCATCTTATGACCCATTTATTAATAAAATCATAAGCCCGTTGAGGAATTGACTGACAATGATGTTAAAGATGGAATGCATGTGAACGAAGCTTCAAATGTTACTGAGAATCAGCTGCAACTGCAGTTTGAGTCTCTTGGACGAAACCATTCTTTGAACCAATAAACAATATCTGCTTGACATCGGTGATCCTGATTCACCATCCTATGTAGTCAACATAAATGTGTCTGTCACTATACACGTGCAGCTTTTTAGCTTTTACACCAACATTATGTGATATTTTTATTAAATATGTTGAATTAATATCGATTTAACCAACAAACAGAATAATAAATAGTTAGAATTTGCTACACCTGAACCAGCTACTTTATTAAAGGTCGAGCATCAGTACAAATCAATAGTCTTATCCTATCATAAGACTGATAGGATCATTCTGCATAAAGACTACTTTAACTTTTGATACTTTTAATAAAATTCTGATCCGCACTTTCACTTAATTGAGATCATGAATCCCTGACTTTTAATCGATTCTTTTTCAAACTTTAGAATCAGTACTTTGTTTAAGAAGAGAATTATTCATCCCCCAGGGATCTCATAACACAGAGCATTGATGAGGAAGCCACTGGTGACCACTGGACGAAATGCACATGAAGGAGGTGATGACGCCTTCCCTTTATATTGACTCTGTGTATATTTAAAATTCTCCTTACCTTATATTTTTTTGCAGGAACGTGATAGAGTGGAAGAATCTACACGTGCTGTATAATTCTAAGTGTGACACATCGCCCCTTGTGGTCGTTAGTTTGATCGACTATGCGATGTTTGATTTAGTACGCCTCGCTTGTGGATTGAGCTACAATAATAACATCGTTCAGAGATGGCAGCCTTATCGTCTCCTTTACGTGTCTGCCGAGGAATACTCAAAGAATTGCGGGCCATCCAAGGACAATGCTACAGACAGTCTCTGGCCTACAGCTATGTTATGGACCAGTTTCGCAAAAACAAGGCGAGTTTGCGACTTACTGCTTTCAGCTATCACTAGCTAAGTAAGCTAACTGCCAATACCGCAAGGAAAGTGCATGGCCAGTGGTACCTAACTTAACCTCACAACCCTTTAATGATTTTATTTTAGTGTTATTTGTTTGCTTCGGCCGTTTACAAAACATTAAGGGTGAATGCTCGACATCACCCTGCTGTGTTGTAAGTTGCAACATTTTAATATTTCCGAGCTACAAGTTTACGCAAGGTGACTGTGAAGCAGAAGGACAAACTATCACCAGCCAGCGGCTAGCGTTGATGCTAATGTAGCTAAGCTATCTAACATAGCATTTAGCTCAGGGTTGAGTTACATTTCGTAAAAAAACTGAGACTAATAATGAAACCGCGGTAACCTATGAATCCTGTAAATCAGATTCCTTCTCCAGACTTCCTTTTGCTGTGTTAATATCGACATATTTTTAATTTCCAGACTGAAAACAAGTTAAAGGAACCACTTGACTATATGAATGTAGAAACATTACGAATACAGATGCGTTTTACATACAAAGCAGATGGGTATGTGTGAACATTATGTAAATCTTATGATAAGCTGTCACAAAATCTCAACCCAGCTATAGGAGGTTGTAGTCAGCGATCTCAACTACCATCATCAACACAACATGAGGGAATATCTTCTGTAGGATTGGTGTTATCCCTCCAGTAGACTTGTAGGATCTAAAGATCTGAAGTGTATTAAAGCTGTCCTGGTAGCTTGAAGTGGTCCAACACCGTACCAAGGCTCTTCATGTTCTTGTCTCCTTTATTTTTTCACCTGCCTGTACATTGAAGAGTATAAATTGGCACTGACTTGGTTACATTAAAAAATGTAAGTTTAGTAGTTTAAGACACTGATATAGCTGGATACGCATTAAGATTCACCAAAACAACGTTATCACTACATCTATAACAGAGTCATAGGCTATCCCAGGTGATATTCTTTTGATAACTAATGTAATAACTAATATATTATTTCACTTCCTATCTCTGGGTAGGCCTGTCTCCCACCTGATAGAAGTTGTAAATGGATTTGTCCACTCCAGTGTTTGGTTAAGATTTATTTGTAATCAGCAGAAAGTTTACAGAAATCTTATTGCATGAACTACATTTATCTTCATAGGAACAACTACACAGGGAAAACAACTCATTGCTATTGATTTATTTTTCTAATCACTTTCAGGGCCAATCCTGTTGCTTTGACCGTTTGTCCAGAAAGATGTTTTGTCAAAGACCGTCTCGAATTATAAACCATTAGTGTGTTAACCGATATGAATATAATCTTAGATTAGATTAGTGTCATTAGTGTGTCTATAACAGATCTGTCAGTCTCATGGTTCCGATTTTTCTCTCCAGTTTACAAACAACATGGTTGAGTTGCCTGTTGAAATGAAGCAGTAGGATTTTTAAGCATATAGGCTTAAAGCTTTTATTATTTATGCTCGGGAGCACACGGCTCGCCACGGTGAATGAATGCATGTGCAGTCACTGATGCAAAACAGCTAGGAGGGACTCTTGCCTGTCAGTGTGTATTTGTCTTATCTCAGAAAAGACCCAGAGGCATTATAATGTATACGTGAAACTCTAGAGGGAACGGACCATTGTGATTGATGAAGGAAATATAAGATTGGAAGAGCCTGTTATTTATGCACGTTTGTTTATATTCTGCTAGAATTCATAGTGATGCCAACTCCATGTTGTCCATGAGGTAGACATTTGGCTTTTCTTCATGAAGGTTATCTTGATTTAATGAACAAAGAAATTAAATAGTTTTGACCAAGAATCTCTTTCAATTTCCACTATTGTTTACTTTCTCTCCTCTCCCACAGGTGACAGGAGAAAGGTACTGCCGTGCCCAGCAGGAGGCGCTCCATGCCTCACACACATACCTGTGTTTGCTGGCTTCTACCAGGAATCACCTGGTCCTGCACAATCTTTACCACGGCAAGGGAGAGCGCAACCCGGAGGAAGCGGCTGGTCTAGTGGGGCTCAGGTTGCCCACTCAGCCAGGAGGTAAAGGCTGGGAGAAGTGAAGACATGAAGAAGAAAACCTTCAGACTTTTTCAAAAATGACAAGTCCATGGATGAAACATCAAACAGATTCTCCAACAATCTCCAAAAGGAAACATTTCTGACTGGAGTCTGGCAGAGTAAAGGTTGTACCATCATGGACTTCTCAGGGGGAACATAAAGTTTTTGTTCTAACAATATTCAAAGAAATGTGATGATTGTCTGACCAGAGCATAATTCAAGCAATTGTGAAAAAGAGAAACTTTGGAGATACGAAAATCTGTTGCTCAGCTGTAAATATAATATGTCAAACAGGTTACCTTACCTGCTTTTGTTTGTGTAGTGTTAATTTTCACAAATGTTCAAGAGCAGCAGCAGCAATCACTGTCACCAACTGTAAGTCCACTTTCATTTTGAATCATTTGTCCATTAAAGTATGAAACCATTTCTGTTTTTGTTTTGTTTGTATACACATTAACAAACATCCTGTTTGTGCACGAGTTGAACAGGTAATTATTTTTTTTCTATTGCAGCATTTATACGTACTGCATATTAAACATGCAGGTCATCACAAACAGCCGTAAAGCCCAGAGCTAAACAATTATCACCGTAGCACCTGTTTGATGAAACTCTGTTTCTGACAGCGTTAGTTTGTCTATTAGCAGGATTAGGCAAAAACGACCTGGATGTCTTTCCCCGAACTCTGCCAAGGGGATTAGCGTGAGCCAAGGATGAATGCATTACATTTTTGGGGCAGATCTGTTTAACTTAGCGTTAAAAATGGCGTCAGTCAGCCCTCAGGTGCACTTTAAATGAAGATGGAGTTTGTCCATCCATGTAAATCCTCATTTCAGCGTCACCTGGAAGAGAATCGGGACATTTAGTTAATGGAGGTTGTAAAGTCACTGTTATAAAGTGAGATGATAAAGCAACACCCAGCTGCTTACAAGGGTACAAAGAGGCAAGGAGGAAGCTGCACACATTTATTGTGCCTCCGTGGCAGAAACAGCAGCGTGATGCAATGCAAAGATGCAAATTAAAAATTATAACCACAATTAAAAAGTATTTTATTGAATGGTGTCAGTGTTCAGTGTGCAGCAGCTTCAAAGAGCATCCTAGGTCACGTTTGTTTCCTTCCCCCCTTCTGTCCACAGCCTGATCATCCGGTATCTGTTTTTCTGGCCCAGTGTTATCCATCCTACTTTTTTCTCTAAATCCACCCTTCCCGTTCCCCCCTGTTCTCCAGTGATGACTAACACTGCCGTCAGTGTGAATTTAAATAGACTAACCCTAAAGCAAAGCAACTCACAGTGACACAGGGAGTAAGGCGTACACCCATGCACTCCCCCAAACTAACACACACAAACACACACAGCCCTGGATGGAAAGTCCAATGCACCCTGACAAACCATCGGCTTCTGTCAAAACTAATCCTGAGCAAGAAGCAGGAAATAAATGTGCCTCACTTCACCCAACTGTTAGTTAGTTCAGTCCTGCAGACAGTCATGACAAACACAATGAAAGAGAAGCTAACAGAAGCTGATTGTTCCTGCACATTCTGGGGGAGGTGAGGTGGAGCTGACCTCTGACAAGGCTGCTCCATCTCAAGTTAAAATAATGCAAGTCAACCTTCTTGTAATGTCGGAAAACCAGCGCCCATCTGTGCGTAATGTGGTGTAAACACGGTGCCCCATCAGAGGGAAATGAAAGGGTGAAAGGTGGTGATGTAAGTGAGCGTCAAGCTGGTAAAAGGGGAAACTTCAAGCGGAGGAAGGCGGAGACACTCCCCCCGTGTGAGTGGAGGCGCATTTGTTCATTCCTTCGGTTCAGCAAAGAGGGCGAGAAGTCAGCATCTCTAACTTCTGTCTCCACCAGGAGAAGAGACACTGTGGATCAGAGGTCTCCGAGCGCGCTCTTTGTAAGAACATCTGGATCCTGTCCCAACCATCTGCAGCTCCTCCATCGCGGCTGTTCTCGGAGAGCTGAGGAGGATCCGTCACTCCGGAGAGCAAGTTGTTCGCAATAAACAGGACAAGAAGGGGGCAAAGAGGAAAAAGAGCTGAAGAAAAGGAGCGGGGCGACATGTTTGGTATGATCAAGAACTCGCTGTTCGGCAACACCGAGGAGACGGTTTATAAACTGCTGAGCACCGAGACGAAGGTAAGCAGACATTCTGTCACCGTGACGCACGGTGGTCCATCTCCATCTCCATCATCCAGAGCTCAACACGGAGCAGGTTGTCAAGTTACGACACGTTGGTTTAAAATGGCCTTTGGTACTTTTCAGTGTTTTTCTTTCTGCTCCAACCTCGGTAACCTTGAGTGGCAGCCCGACACTTAATTGCCTGTGACCTATAAGGAAGCCTGCTGAGGCGCAGCGTGGGGCAGAGCAGCCGGGGGTCCTCTGCTCATCAACAAGTCACACACACACACACACACACACACACACACACACACACACACACACACACACACACACACACACACACACACACACACACTCACTAGAATTATGTTCGCCTTAAATCATTAGTGTGTGTGTGTGTGTGTGCCTGCCTGCCTGCGTGAGGTTTACAGGCAACTTGACCCTGTCCAGAAAGGGGATGCAGATCAGACGTGTGTGTGGTGTGTATGTGGTGTGTGTGTGGTTAACCCCATGAGCTCAGATTGGTTACGTACACTGATACACTGCCCGCCATTGATTGGAACAGCAACATTGAAACTGACCATACAGGAAATGAAGGACATGTCTTCCAATGTCAGCACCCAACCCCACGGCTGTCTTATGTGTAGATTGTGTGTGCATAAATTTAATGCACACTTCGTAAAGATTCCCTCGACCTCGGTGATGTGTGTTGTTAAATGAGCCAATTCTCCACAGACTAATTTCCTGGTGCTCTGTTGACCCCCAGTGCAACGCTGTAAATCCCCCATGTAGCCATGTAAGGTCACAGTGGCCTTTTTTTGTGTTCATCTGTTGACTAGTTGTGTTTTGACAGGAAGATGAAGAGAGACAGACAAAGAGGCAGAGGATGAAACGACCCAAACTGACACATTTAGCCCCCCACACACACAAGAAGGCAGATCCGTTCCGACACTACTGACATCTATTGTCTGCAGCGAGATTAAAACTCAGCCGGCAGTACTTGTACGTTTGAGGAACACGTCTGAACTCGCACAACATCACCGCACAACTCATATCACCGATCCCAAAGGGACCTTCTGCTTCTGGTGGAAGGTTGGGAGTCACAGAGCAGGTGCCCCAGAGTCCCTGATATCCTTGATACCTCCTCTAAATGCATGATGTTTTCCAAGTGGCCCCACTTCCTCTAAACATTCCTTGAAAAGTCAACGCTGCAGGTTCATCAAATCTCTGACTGCAGGTACTGAAATCAGAGCTCGTCACCTGATCTCCGGAGCACCCGCCTGACTCTGACACCCTACACTCTTAATTAAAACTGACATAGAATACAGAGGAGCCGCCTGGCAGGGCTCACACACAACTGTGCACACACACACACACACACGCTCACAGCTGAGCGACATGTCGATGAAATCCCGTTAAGACATCTGTTAATGAGTGTGAAGGACTAATTTAACAGAAAATGGCTGAGCGTTTAAATACCTTTAGTGAGGTAATTATCACTGAATCATGCGCACAACCACAGAAACATGACGATGGTGGTTCTACTGACAGTGCAAACACTTGTAATTACTATGCAGCTCGGATAACTTGTCGCAAGTTAGAGCTTCACGATAACAGGCGTATCTTTAGTGTGCTTAAGACTGAATGCAGCTGCAGCTTCTGGTTGCAGGAGTTAGTCTGGAATAACAGGAGGTGGATGGAAAAGTCACAAATTGGTACAAAGATCATTTACATAAATTAAGATTTAAATTTCCCCCTCAGGGAAACATGTTTCAGAAGGCCACGTTACGAAGAGAACACGAAGGAGGAAGAGCTTCATTTTCTTTCAAGGGGTCACAAGGAGAAAAACACACAATGTGAACAATCTATCAGTCGATTTTACAGCAGGCAGCTGATTCTTGTAAACAGATGGTAAACAGAAGAATGAGAATGAATGAGATTCAAATGAGATTCAGATTGCGACGCTCCAACCCGTCGTAGGAAACAGAAATAGAGCCATTCACGATAAAATACCACAGTGAATAATCACGTCAGTGGAATGAAAAGCTGCGTCGCCCACGGTGATCAGATCCCCTCAAACCTATTAAGGTTATTGTTTAGCAGTATAGTTGTGGACTCCACATCCCCGGCACTTAATCATATTTAATGCAAAAGAGTTGCACCATGTTAACACCGAGCGTCGGGGGTTGATGGAGGGGGAGGGTGTGTGTGTGTGTGTGTGTGTGTGTGTGTTTGCCTGTGGACTGTTATGTAACATTGTGCATCTCTGGCCCATTATTCTCTGTAGGCTGACTGCACCCTGCAGAGCAACAGAATGAATTAAGTCCTATCTGTGTAAGATATGTTTTCATCTGCGTCCTCCCATGAGGCCGTTCGTTTAGCCCACCCACGGACGTGTGATCGTGTCCACGCAAACATTCACACACTCGCGCACTGAACCCTCAAATTGCAAAACTCGGCCAGTTCAATTCTTTCATCCACTTAGATGGTCAGAGGTGAATCATGGCTGCACAAAAAGAAAACAAATGTGTCTTTGTGTGTGCAGAGAGTTTGTGCACGACACAAAGCAGAGCTCTGCTTGCCTTTTATTGCTTAAACCGCCCCCGTTTTCTTCATGTGATTCCCCAGGATGGGGTGAGCTATGAGGTGAGGCGGTACGACGCTGCCAAATACGCCGTCGTGTCCTCTGAGGGACGCAGCTTTGACCAGGTGACAGGGGAACTGGTGAGGAAGCTGCTCATGTACATCGGTGGGAGCAACGAGCAAGGTGAAAACAACAGGAGTGGGCACTTGAACTTCCTGTGTTCTCTTTTAGTCTTCCCCTTCCAAGCTAGTGGGTTCTGAAAAATATTAAGCCCATACTGAAAGCATGAACCATATTATCTATTTGGTGTGTCTCCCTATTTCCCCTCTTCTTCCTCAAAGGTGAGGCCATGGGTACAGCGGCCCCCATCATCATCACAGTGTACCCCCGGAACGACGGTGTTCTGTCTCGTCGTTTGGTGGTCGCCATCCGCATCCCCAACAACTACCAGCAAGGCCCCCCAACTCCAACCGATAGTGCCATAAAGATCGAGGAGCGTTCCGGCATGACTGTCTACACTCTGTAAGCGTCTACGCCGAACCTTCAGTTTGTGTGTGTGTTTGTTGATGAGTGTTGCTGGTCAGTAGGCTGGTCAGCATCCTTGTGTGTGTTTGTTCTAGGTCATGGCAACTTTGTAGCACCACAATGCTTCATTCATTATGGTACGTCGGACACATTGTTCTCGTTTGTTTGGTTTCCACAGGCAGTTTGGAGGCTTCGCCGGGGAGAGCGAGTACCGAGCGGAGGCCTTGCGTTTGACGCGCACCCTGGGTGAGACGGCCCCCTTCCAGCGCAAGCAGTACTTCTGCTGCAGCTACGACCCGCCGCTCAAGCCTTACGGACGGCGCAACGAGGTGTGGTTTCTACAGGAGGAGCCGTAGGAGCCACCGGGGTCAAACTTCATGATGAATTAACCTTTCAGTACTGACGGCCCTCTAACAGTATTTGATTGGTAAGAGCAATATGGTGACATCATAGCTCTTTGAACCTGGATGGACATAGAGATTACCCATGTTGCCTTTACCAATCTTCTGCTCGTCACAATCACATTAGCTACACTGTATTTATCTATTCAAGCAGTGGGACTATTAAGAATTAAACACCAGTGCAGTAATTTCTTCTTCTCTTCTTAGTTTTTCTTTCAAAGCTGAGACACAACATGGGATTAATGATTATATAAACATGTGTTAAGTGATAGTAATGTCCTATATGAAAAATTTGGTTCCCTGAAAACAAGTCTTTAGATAAACTGATTCTTAAAGTTGTGAAATAGATAGGAAAGTCTTTTTGCCGTATAGGAATAACCTGATATTAATCTGTATGAATAAATACAACTAAATTACATTTTTCTTTCCTTTTAGGATTATATATTAATCACTAAAGGTAGATCAAGTCAGTTTAGAGCTCTCATTTCCCTGAGGAACTTGGATTTAATCTAATTTACAATAGAGTGACAGCAACACAGAAATGTATAGAATCAAACATTAGATAAATGGTAGTAAAAACGCACTCTTCCTCTTCCTGAGTAAGGAACCGGAGAGAAACAGGAGCTGAGCCATAAGTAGAACTAGTTCTTATGAATTCCTGGACTGTGGGAGTCAGTTAGCTGGATATCTGTAGGTGTCGTTATAAACTTGATCCTGAAAGCATGTGTAGTGAACACTTTGTGTTTTAGTGCATGACCATGCGATCTTTATTTATTCCCTCCTGAATCTGTTTCATGTGATTTATCTGTACAGTGTGATTTTCTGTGATAAGACTGAATATAAAACGTGTGATCGTGTTTTTATAAAACAATCAATATTATCCCATTATGAATATCTGACACTTGTCTTATTTCCTCTTTTGGTGGAATGCGGTCAGTAGAATCTGTTGGACTGTTTCCCTTATTGTTCATTTCAGGGAGTGAGAATTAACTGACCTCTGTAGGCTTTACACGCACATCTGTGATGTAATATTGATAAGATTCTTAGTGATGCAAAAGAAACCCAGATAAAAGCATCTAATAATTTCAAACTAATACACATTTTTTAAAGACAGTTATGGCCAAAAATGTGTTTTGTGAAGTCTCAATGTTTTGTCTTATCAGTTAATCCTCGAGTCCAAGAAGACGTTTGTTCAGGATGTCATGACATTCCCTCACATATTCTTGAGGAACAAGAACAGGGAAGATAAAGAGGGAAAAATAATGTGCCTGCGCAGCGGAACAACAATGTAGATTAGATAAAAATAAACTGCTGAGGCAAAGAATATGCTATATTCAATAAATGACAATTTTATTAGATTTTAATCGACAGACAAATTCAGCAAAAGAGATATTAATTTACAGACATTTGATAATTAAAGCAAACTAAAACCCAAACCAAGAAAATCTTCTATTGACTACAACTGGGTGCAAATAGTCCTTCAAACGGGTGTTAACTGATGCACAGTGAGGGAGATGCAATTACACGGCCTGTTGGCGCCTCAACCCAGTTAAATCAGTAATAAATGGTTTACAATCAGAAGTTTTAACAGCTGGGAAAACACTGACGGACTCTTAATATAATGATGACGCCATGTAACCGAACACTAGTCTAATTACACAAAGAGTTCTGGTTTCAGTTTGGCTTTGCATACATGAATACACTAGAAGCTAGGAGGAGAGCACAGGGTCACAGGTAA
>CAAKHC010015683.1:0-28170 GCA_901007825.1 Macroramphosus scolopax | reverse complement strand
TTTATTACTCTTAATAGATGTTATGGTGGTGGGCAATTATTATGGTGTATAGTGCTGTAAGTATTTTGGAGATGCTAATTTCCCTGACGGACACCCCCTAAAGGGATCAATAAAGTACTCTGAATCTGAATCTGAATTAATATAATGATGACGCCATGTAACCGAACACTAGTCTAATTACACAAAGAGTTCTGGTTTCAGTTTGGCTTTGCATACATGAATACACTAGAAGCTAGGAGGAGAGCACAGGGTCACAGGTAACCCCAGCTGATCACATACAACCATGTTTTGTGAAGGTAAAATATTGCACATACTTAAACTTGTAAGAAATCTTTCTGCTTCATTGTTTAAAACAACACACTGCCTCTTTTGCTAACAAAAAACTTGAATACATATATTACATTGCGTTGACAATGTGAGATACAAAGAATGGAATTATTTAGTAGACTCATATAGCTGATGTAGAACGGGATCAACTTGGTCACGTGTATGGGGAATACTTACTGTTTTACTAGCCATAGTACGGGAATCAGGGAGTGTAAAAGCAATGACATGTATTACTAAACTCTATTCAACCCAGTTCTGCTGTTGTTTATATGGATAGCAAATACTCACTGCAAAACTGTTTAGGAAACACGCACAATTACTAGTAGTAACTAGTAGTGACACTGCAAAAATACCTCAGTTTTATTATTGGGATTGCTATTGTTACTAACTATAAGAACTTCAATCAATAAATTCCTACAAAATGTTTGGTAATAAATCTGTCATAAAAAAATACATTCCCAATACTGCCTCTTCCTCTCGGCTCTTAACAAGGTCTGTTAAATGCCCTTGCAGGAGAAGTGTGTAGGACTTTGAGAGATCCTTCAACAGAGTGAGAATATAACATTCCTAACTATGTTTTTATTAGTGTATAAACCTCTGACACTAAAAGTCGCTGTTTTTTTGTCAGCTTAGAATGAGCTCTTTATATCTATATCGGGAGCTGGTCCCCTTTAATGCTGCCATGTTGGATCTACAGTAGCCCACTATGGAAGAACAGCAGTTTGCTCCTGCTCCTTTCCTTATTTCTTTTACCATGCTTGTTTAAAGTTGTATTAGTAGTAACCAATTTATTCTTTTATTTTCTCTGCAGGGATCAATGAAGTTTAGCTTTTTTTCTGATTCTAAGTAACTGCTTGGTTGTCGAATTTGGCTAACTTGGGTAATGTAGCGTCATGTGTAATGGATCCCTCAAGGTACTGTAGTTTTCACTGAGGGAGGGGTGAGCTGAGGGTTTGCAATCTCCAACTTCACTGCTAGATCTCACTAGATCCTACACACTTCTCCTTTAACCACATGCCAGGAAAGCAGACAGAAATAAAATAAATCTCACCACTGAGGATGTTAATTAATGAGTTGCAAGTTGTCAATCATTCAAATAACCTTAAGTAACAGGGGAAAACACTATTTAAACGTAGTGGCTGCTTTTTAAGTTATTTCAGTATCCAAAATGATGATTCATTGGTGTATTCCCTCTGAAATCTTAAAGCCCTCTATCACTTGCGTTTCCTTTTCTGTATTCTATCTCAAATAGGTATCCATCAGCTTCTGTCCTTTCTTTAGAATGTAAATTAGACACAGAGGGAGAGAAAATAGTGTCATGCTGTCGGAGCCTCAGTTGGTCTTCTTGTCAGGAGAGTTTGGATAAGGCACATAAGGTGGAGGCCGCTCCTTTGAGGGAATAAAAACAAAAAATATTGAACAGCACCAATGAGGAAGAAGTCACATGTTTCATCCATTCAGCTGTACCAAAGGAAAAAAACAAGCAAAGCATCTTACCATGGGCATGTAGACATTGTGTGGATTGCTGGGATTGTAATACGCACTGCCTGCTGCTTCAGCCGCCTTGGAGTTACCTGAGCATAAAATGAGACATGACAAAGACAGAGACACAAACACGCATAGATATGAGAGGACATATTCAGGATCAGACACTACAGTTCCAAACACTGTGGAGAACTGAGGCAAGGAGCACAGTATTAGTCATATGAGACAAAACATGGCAGCTTCAGGAATCCTCAAGACAAAAGCTACTCTCACACCCTGAGGATGCACAAAGTTAAACGTCCTACTCAAGCTCTCCTAAAAATAGAGATAAGCCAAACTGACAACTCAGCAGTTAACCAAGCTCATTCCATTTGATGAGAAGACGGTTTTCATCAGAATCAACAAGATTCTAGAAATGCATAAGGGGAGCAGGAGGTAGAAGAGAGATAATTTATCTATTGTGATTTTTTTCATATGATTGATGAGACATTAGCGCTTCTTTCTTGGTGCCGTGCTTTGAAGTGATTCACTTTGAGGCAGATGGATCAGATCTGACGGGTGCAGTGACGCAGACATACAAAGAGGAAAAATAAAGGGAGAGGGAGAGAAACAGACCTGGAGGTGGTGGCGCTGCCCAGTTTTGAGGGGGTGCAGTCCAATTCTGGGGTAGCCCAGGGTATGGAGGAGGTGGGGCCATGTAGTCCAAACCAGATGGGTACATTCCTGGAACAAGGAAGACGGATGGAAAAGTACAGCACAATTAATTAGTTATACTCCAAAGACAAAAATGCAAAGGAAAATAAATGCTCACTGAACTTGAGAAACGGCGTTGTTTGTGCCTCTATACAATAACACGTGTGTGAATTTCATTCACATGAAGGGATGCATCTTATCTTATTGGCTTTTTCTACATCATATTCATTGAACATGACAGAGAAACAGAAGGTGAAAGAAATCTACAAAATATACATAAAATTATTCTATCAGAATAACACTTCTTTACCCTGGGGATCTGATGTATAAATGTCAGATTAATTGTGCACCTGCAGCAGTTGTTGGGTAAGGATAGCCCATGTTTCCGGCAGCAGGGGGAGGGGCCTGGTAGAATCCATTCTGCTGGGGAGGGGGTGCATAGGGATATCCATGGGTAGCAGGTGCAGGTTGGCCGTAGCCATTCATGATTCCAGGTGAAGGATATCCATATGCGGCGGCACCATTCTGGGCAGGAGCAGAACGGGAAGCTGGAACACAAGATTAGAGATGGTCTCTCGAAAGGATTTTCACTAGTTTATAAACAAGAACTCAATAAATATTTTGATTTGTATAATGTTGAACACAGTAAATAAGGACGGCAATGTACAAACCATTTGTGGCCAGTTTGAAAAGATGCTGTCCCACCTCAATGGCTCCCCCATTCTGGAATGACATCTTGAAATGGGCCTGGCCCTCCCAGCCACCTGATAAGAGAGTCAACCGTATTTAAACCAAGTACACAAAGCCTAGCTACTGTTTTATTGTAAATGTCAACAGAGACTAAATGTAGGGGTGTCATTTTCAATTACAAAATATGACCAATTCACATTTATATTGTCCATATAAAGATATAAATGCTATAATTTAGGATTAAAAAATTAAAAACAACAGGCCACCTACCACCAGGCTCAGCTGACACTGTCCCTTTAATGTAGTTTGCTCCAAAAACTGGCTGCTCAATGCTGCAGCCCTTCATCAGATAATAGGGGAACATGGCTGAACCCAGGCAATCCTTGGTATTACTGGACACAAACACCAACTAAGCCAGAGAATGAGGGAGAGGACAGAGAGTTTGGGAGGACAGTTCAAACAGGTTATGTGGGGATATGATCACTGTGCACTTTTCCAATGTAGAGAACAGCAGCAGTAACAGCATGAAAAACGTGTTTATTGTGAATTGATCTGTACCCTGTATGGTGTGAGGTACACACTGCCCTTCTTGGTCCCCTTAAGAAGGTCTGTCTTGCAATTGACATCACTGAAGGACAGCTCTACATTCTTACATTCCCTTAAAACGCTGGTTAGGAAAAAGCAGGTGAAATTTAAATAACATGTTTACAATCATTATAATAGATAGTCAGACACAATGATAAACTCTAAAATGCTAATATAGATGTAGGTGCTGTTTTCCTCTTCTGCATGTCACAACGTGTAGGTTAGCTTGCTAACTGTACGTATTGTAAATGATGACATTTCAAAATTACCGAGATTCTAACATCCAACCGAAAGCTACAGCTACTTCCTGTTTTGATAGTCGGCTAACGGTTAGCCACCTAGCTTTGACCGAACGTCGATATATATAAAGAGAATCAATCAGACATTAGACATGTAATATTAATCCCAGTCTGAAACATTACTGTAATAAAACTATTTTAACCACAATGTAAAGCAAACAGACCTTAAATTTGCACAAAATTGTTAGCTATGCTGAAGTTAACAAGGCCACTAATGGTAAGCTAGCGGCTGTCGGCTAACGTTACGCACTGGAAAGAAACAAGGAACCTATAAAATACGGATAGGAGAGACGATGGTTTGGTAGCTAATTTAATTCAGCACTTGAACGCGATATATTACAGTTACCTTTCTCCATTATGTATCAAAATGCCGCCGTTTTGAGAATGATTTCGATTCAGGGCCATGGTTACAAGACGTCTTATGCTCCCTGCTGCTGCCTGTGCTGCGGCTGTCTGAGGTTTTTTTTTAGTTTTTTTTTATTATTATTAACAACAGGGATATATACAATACATGAAAATAAAATCTTAATCAGAATAAATATCACATATAAATATATAAACAACAAAGAGTGACATTAAAAGCAATTGCACAAAAAGGAAAAAGAAAAATTAAGAAATTAAGAAATACATTTACATAAATAAATAAATTTATGAAGCCGGATTAAGTTATTCTTGTAAGTTGATATAGTTATTGTTGCATTTTATGTTAGCTACTTTAATTACAATCATCAGTAAATGTTGTTAAAGTTAACTGCGCTATAGTCTGAAACGTCACAGGCGATACGTCACGGCACCATCTGACAACTCGTGACCTGCAGTCCGACAGACAACATCAGCAGCAACAACTGTCCGACTGAAACTGATTGGGTTTGAAAAGTTAAAGATCCTATTTGCACATATATTAAAGTGTACAAGAAAAACTGTAATAAATACAATATATCTGATGTGTTTTTTGAAGACAAGGAATTAAAACATTAAAATCCTTAAAATGCCACCGACTCCTTCTCCCTCTTTAAACGATTAAGAATATATTAATATGCCATTTTTCATTTCACCAGATGAACTGTTGGTGGAAGCTTCAGTGGAAGCTTCAAGTTTCCATATTACTCTTGTGTAATTCAATATTGGACCAGGATTGGATTCCTGCATACTATTGGTGAAGTCACAAATCAGCTCAAAGGCCTGCCTATTAAAATGAGATTTTCAGTGAGCACAGTGATGAATTATACTCTCCTCTTTGAAACTCTGAACATGCCTCATTCTGCACTGACGCTTAAACATTTCACTGTAGAGACAAGAAAGCACAATTTTGTCTGGAGTCGAGAAGATTCTGTGCTCATCCTACTAAATACAAAATTCCTCTTTTATTTTTTTACGTTATTCCTATACTCAATGTTGACGAGATTGTGCTAAAGGTAATTTCATTTGCATGTATCTATTGCATTGCTATTCATACTTACATTTGTGCATGAGCTATTCTATGTTAACATTTTATGTGTTTGAATCACTGATATCTTTTTGTTAAATTCTGCTCAGTGTTTTCTGTCACCTAATTTGAAACCCAGGATGCAGCAGTCATTGAAGGTTTAAGATTGCTTATGTAATAATAACATGGGTACTTGCATTGCCATGGGGAGAGGGAGATAGGGTGAGGTTAGATCGTCCTTTGAGTTACGCAATGATTTGATTTCCTGGCTGCCTAAGGACACACTGGGCCATGCATAAACACAGCATGACCTTTGTATTAATTACGGACATATTTCTGCTCTAAATACGTGCACAGGTGGACACTGCTGAGCACATCTGGGTCATGATATGAACGTTCGAGAATGACAATTATCACACGTTGCCACTCTGGTTACGGACGCAGCAAGCTTCAAACTAATTAACACTAATTAAGAGCTGTCACGTGACCCCTCCCCATGTCAAGTGGAGGATTCGACATCTCCCGTGCTAAAACCATATTAGTGAAATAATCCGAATTACAAGGAGATGAATTATCTTTCGTCAAAATTTTGTTTGATTTCTTTATTTTTGACCTTCACGTTTCGACACTGTTGGAGTGTCCAGAGGAGGGAAACCACCGAGCGGAGGCTGCAGCTCGTCCTGCCGAGAGTCACCTGCTCTCAACGAAGAATCAAAGCTGTTTTCGGTTCGCTGGTCAACAATAATTTACGTGTGAAAGGTAAGACCGAGTCATTTGTTGCAATCCAACCCAAGAGAATGGCCAACATATTTGGAGGTACTTTACAAGCCGTATTTGTTCGCTTTATACGATATTATGTGTTTCCTCAGACATGACAGGAGCTACAACCCCGGTGCCCCAGTCTGAGGTGTCCTGTGGTGTGAAACTAAGCAGAGAGAAGAACAAGAACCTCTCGTTCTTCAGCAGATATGACAGCTGCTACGCTCAGGTTGAGGTAAAATAACGCCACTAAGGGAGAATTCAACTTCAGTGTTTCAGGAAAGTTTCACACAAAGATGAAAGAAAATTGCATGCAAACTCTTTTGGGAGCAGAACATAGCACACAAGCAGTGTATACCTAAAGCACATGCTGTATATGTATTTGCTATACATGCAGGAATATGCATTGACACTTCGGATGATAGCATATTATTTAATATTTATACAATATGATGATGAGGAACCTGAATGGAATTTAATCGATGTGTAAAAACATGACAGCAGAAAGTTTGCAGCCCCACACTCAATATACAAAGAGCCTCCTATCAAGGCTGATAGATAATGAATAAAGACATGCAGGGCCCTGTTTGTTTGCATGTGAAAGGATGTGTAGCATCCATGATGTGATGACCTTTTTCATCCTCAGGGCAACAAAGTGGTCGTCCCTCTGCAGGTCCAGCTGACGGGCGAGGATCGATGGTTCAGGGTTAACATCAGCTGCCCTCTGATAAAGAGATCCAGTGAGAGGAAGCGCCTTGTGCCGGCACGTGAGTGGGAACAGCTGATCGAGCACTACTTTGATACTATGTCATCTGAAGTCAGTGTTCCTTGTTTCATCAGTTACCTCACCTTTTAACTCACCTTTAAAGTGATGCCACAGGGCCAGTTAATGTGTAAGTTTGTCACTAAAATCAAAGCTCTTTTCCAGCATTACCTGGACACTGTGGAATCCACAGACAGCTAAGAGTGGATTGTGGCCACAAAAGAACTTCTAGTGACGCCTGCTACAAACTGGGATGCTGCTTTGATTCTGTTGATTTGACGTGCTACTACCGACTCAATGGTAAGCTTGCGTTTTTCCTATGTATGAAGGCCCCTTATAAATGTATTTAAAACCCTTTTTAAAGAAACAAATGTTTGTTTTGCTTTTATAAAGAGCTTACATTGGTTTGTGTTTGCTTTATGCAGCCTGCTCTCTGGACGGACACTTTGTGTTCTCAGTAAACACTACAGCGACTGACCCGCCTGTCGATCCAAAAAGCCTCGTAGTCAAGGATCAGCCCCAGTGCGTCCCTGTACTCACCACGCCAGACACCGCTGTCTTCAAGATTCCGGTCATGGACTGTGGCGTAGAAACAAAGGTGATAGCTCTTATCAAGAATCGGAATCCAACATCGGAAATGAGTTGACACACTTTTTTTGGTTTTAGGTAGATGGAGATGTGGTGATCTATGAGCTGGAGGTGCAGAAGCTGTATGCTAAAAGTAAAAACAAACATTCTCCATTTAGGTACATGTTTCTTACTTCTTTTCTTATCTTCTTCACACCACTGTGCAATACATACTTCTTACACACTACTTACTGCTGGAATTTTTTTTAGTCTCCAGGTCCAGTGTGAATATGAGGCATCAGATCTAAAGCACGCAGCAGACTTGTGGACGTTGTATGCAGCGACCAACCCACCACCTGTGGTTGCTATGGGAACCATCCGAGTGCAGATGAGAATAGCCAAGGGTGATAAAATGTAGACGTTGTCAGTTTGTATTCATACCAGGATGAGTTGAGCAGTTGTCAACTATTTCAATTGGTTGTTCCTCTAGATTCCTCTTTCACATCTTTCTTTCCTGAGGACCAGCTTCCACTGACTTTGCCACTGCGTTCGGCTGTATATGTGGAGGTCTCCATCGCCAAGCCGTCACCAGACCCTACGCTCTCCCTGCATGTACGGGACTGCTTTGCCTACCCGGCATCAAGACACTCGGTCTGGACACTACTTTACGATGGGTAATTTGGAGACACTAACAGTGGCGACATGTGAGGGGCAGTAGAGTTCATAGCGGCTGAGATTGTAATTTACTCCACCTGATAGATGTCCCAACCCTCTGGATAATATGAGAAGCTCTGTCCCTGTGGACACCCAGGGGAAGATCTCCTCCCATTCTCAAGTTAGGAGGTTTGATGTCAAGAGCTTTGCCTTCCTGGACCGTGATAGAGGCCATCCAAGTGTGGAGGAAGTAAGGCCAATCACAGATGGCAATGTCAACTGGTTCAATCGCACAGACAGATCCTTTGACTAACTGTGTTCTCTCACTCAGATGTCCTTCTACTGTTGGGTGGAAATCTGCACAGAGGATGTTGACTGTGCACAGCAGTGTGCCATCGTTTGTGAGTATGTTTTGTGTCACATGGTACATTGTATATATCTGGTGTTTATCATTGGTCTCCCGCAGCATCTGAGGGTAAGAGACAGCGAAGAGAGGCCAAATCTGAGTCAGACCATGTCCAGCTGGTTTCCTTCGGGCCCCTGCTGCTGGGGCAAAATAACACGGAGGACAATACGTGTGCTAAACAGAAGACAAGTACGTTCACATACGTCAACTTATAGTAGATATGATTATTACTGTTGGGTCGCTGTAAAAGCTATAGCGAGTTCTAGACGGGCAACTTCTGTTAGGATTTGGTTCCTTTCTATATATAATTTTATTTACTTAAAGTAGAACTGAAAGGCTCAGTGCAAAACTATTGTAACATATGGACCAGTGACAGTTGGCAACTCAATGTAAATATTACATCTGTCTCCCTCAGTGTTTCAGGTGACAGTGTATGTTCTTGCTGGTGTCGGGGCAGCCCTGCTGCTGATCCTGCTGTGTGTGTGTTCAAGCATCAGGAAGTGTCCGAAGCCAGAGGCTCAGCACACTTGTAGCAAACAAGTTGATATTGAAAAGTCTCAATAAAACATTTTGTCACTTTGAAATGTTCCATTCACCTTTCCATCAACTGCTACATCAGCACAACTGCTTCCATCAACATCCAAACATCTCTTGAGGTGCTGGTGATTTAATAGTCATGACTAAGTTTTGTCAAGCAGAATAATACTTAACAATATTAGCAATATTCAGATTTTTATTATGACAGTAAAGGAGGAAAATGAACTGAGTGGGTAGGTGATTCAGTAAGGCTTGAACTGTCTCTGTGCCCTCAGCAGAGCTATCCTCTGTTTGTCCTCCTCGAACTTTTTCCGAAGCTCAGCAATATCTGGGGAAAAAAGTAAACGTATGAAGATGTTTTAAAAAGCTAGATCAGCTTCAGTAAATATTAAAGACTAAAATGTGTTAAACTAAATGTAAAGTTATTGTAGGTTTCCCACACTCAAGATTAGTATTTGTAAAAATGTCAACGTACGTTCTTTCTGTGTGTTTCTATGCTGCCAGGTGTAGAAGTTCATGAGCTCCTTCCTTTTCTTCTTCCTCATCTCTTTCTGTAGAGTCTTCTTGTTGGCCGCCTCACTGTGAGTGCGGGCCTTGGTGCCCTTGTGTCCTCTTGTGACCTTCACCCAGCCCTCTTCATCCTCTTTTTTCTGCGCAGCCTCCTTCCTCTGCCGCTCCGCTTCCTATGACAGAAAACAAACCTAAGTTGCAGTAATGTGGTCGGATCACAACTGGTGGGCGATGTTTGAGGACCGACTCTCACCTCTTCTTTCTTATTGTCGTAGTCTTTCATGAACAGGTCGACTATTTGTTGCAGTTTGTCCGGCTGAATAAAAGACTCCCTGTACTGCTGAATCCATTCTGGCATAAAGAGAATCATGCAAGTCATTAAATACATTTGTTCAGTGTTTGAATAAACTCAAGAAGGACCTGGCTGACACTCAAATTAAATTAGATACTTAAATATGAATTAAATGGGACACATCACTGCAGCGTCACTCACTCTGTACTCCGGTCCTCACGGGATGTTTAGTTGTGCAGACAACTAAAGGTACATTATGTGGATGTGATTTAGCTACTGTGATACAGGAGGAGCTTTGGAAGACAATGTATCCAACTTTGAATCCCTGGAAGTGGAGGAGAGAAACAGAAAATAATGTCATGGCATAAGGAGCGCATGTTTGCTTCTGGTGTTGCAGCAGAGATCTCAGTGGCACTGCAATCTGACCTTTTTTTCCGCTGTTTTGAAGAATCTGGATAGTTTGGGTCCAGACTGCTGAAATGAACCAGGGTGGTCTCTCAACTCCACCGACTCAACACCGCCAAACTGTGAGAACAACTCTCTGACCACATCCTGAAACACAAGCAGGCCAGAGATGACTAGTCTGTATTATTTACCATGAAATGCTGGCTTACAAAAGTTTAGTTGACTCATAAACCAGCCGGACTTGACAGTTATTCATGCATTCATTATTAGAACCGAACCTCTGAGCAATACGGAGGGATGTTGAGGACAAACAAAGTCCTGTCCAGCGGTCTGTGTGAGCTCTTCTCGGCTCTGACTTTATGCTCTTTGACGTACAGCTTGTGTTGAGCGACGCTGTCGGGGCTAAGCTGCAAGGGTAGTACTGCAAAAAGGAAACAACAAACAAACCGGAAGCCAACACGTAAGTAAAATTTGTTGTCACGAAGCGATCCCCGTCGATCAGGGAAGAGGGCTAAGGATGAAGCTAACCAGATAAATCATGTGAAAATATCAGACTAAAACAGTTCTGTCCGATTTTTAAAAGACTATGCTCGTAAAATACAAAGGTAATATCTTTGATTCAGTCCGTTCTTACCAGTAAATCCACCGGGAATGATAGAAGCCTGGTTGGTAGCATGCCTTTTCTTAGACGGTGCCATTTTGTTGCGACCTTTCACACCGGAAGTACATCCTTATTATGGACGGAAATATGACGGAAGTTGCATCGCAACCAAACACTGGCCGGGGAAAATTAAAACCTTTCTCAAAAGATGATGATTATGGGGAAGTTAGTCGTTGTAGGTAAAATGTGAAATTTAGTTTAACTCTCAGAATGTTTACTAAGGTGTGTTCCTACTTTTAAACATAACTTTAGCTTTACTTTGATGGCAATATGTCATGAATAAATCAGATGACTGAAAACCATGACACACTGTCAGCATTTAAGAAAGTGAATTTACAAATCGTTACCGATGCCTTGATGAATCTGCTTTTTCACAAGTGCCACGAGAATGTCAGGGCTGTGGACTTGAATTTGTTGTAACTTTGATTCTGTTATTATGCCAACCTTTTTAATTTGTATTTAAAATAATTGATATAACATTTTTTATTGGATTCCTGTTAGTGTGCTTTATGTAAAAAATTTGGGTTATCAGTATTTTTTCTAATCTCAGCATTACAATATCCAGTATGAGTTAAAGGAAGAGGTCGGTAATACACCATACTCCATCTGAGAAAAACTTATTGAGCAATCTAACTTGGCCCATCCAAGATCAGGATTTTTCCACCATAAAGAGTTTGTCCCTTTATGCTTATAGTTTAAACCCTTTGTTCTGGCAATAGACTTTAAGTACATGTAGCATCTGTAACAGAAAAATATTCATCTTGGGACGACATGAAAAACAAGTCTGACAGGATCTACAATGCTAAATATTTAATAGCGACATTTCACTGACAGAACTGACCTCTAGTCTCTTTTTGACTGACATACCAAGAGAATAGAAAGTAATTTACAGTAGAAAACAAAATTTGGAGTAATGTATACTGGAAAGAATTAAAGACATACTGCTTCAAAACAGGACCAAGTAAACCCAGTCACAATCGGAACACACAATAATCTGAATGCCACATTAATGGTAAAATGAAACAACACAACTGTTTGTTTGGGAACTGGGTTACATAAAATCAAATTGTAGGTTCAGCGCATTCCGAGTTGACATCAGACATTCTGGCTAGTAAGACAGTGAACATTTCCAAATGGGTACGCATCAATTTGAAATAAAAAAAAACTTCAACGTCCGGTTAGATTTGGTAATCCTGACCACATTGAATCAAATCAACAAATCACAAACGTGTTTCCTTGGGTCCATCTCGCGAGCGAACATGTGACAAAAGGACACCACAAAATCAAAAACAATCTGTTTTGTAACCACTAAGTTGAAGTTCAGAGTAGTCATATATATCAAAGTTGTAAAAATCTGTAGCCTATGAGAGACTTTGGAGTGCCTCTTGTCGAGATGAAAACCAAGGAGAAAGCAGTAATATGTTTATAAACAGACAGTGTATTCATACTAGACGCAAACTAGATTTTGATGCGAAAGGCAGTAGCCTGTGAGCCTGGGGGCTCAGTGGTGGAAGCGGATTGCGTAGTGGACTTAAACAGAGCTTTGAGGATAGTCTGGGGGTCAACCTCTGGCGTGGGCTGAGAGGAGGGTCGCTGACCGGCTGGACGAGACAAGGAGGGGGGAAGACCGCCTTTCTTTGTTCCACTGCCTATGCCTGGGGTGTCACTGAGCCTCCTGTAAGAGTGGCGGAAAGAATAGTGTATTACATTTCCCTACTGCTACAAATTAATTCAAATATCAAAAACAACAGAGGCCCATTCTCAGCAGTCAATTGAAAGCACTGCAACTGTTGCTTAACCGGCGTCACCCAGTCACAAAATGTATTAACTGCTTCTTCATAGGCAACTCAATATAAAACTAAATAGTCTGCTAAACATTAAATCTGCTTCAACTTATTTTTTTCGTTTCCTGAGGGTAAACAAAACACTGAACTCTTAAGCTGCTGTAGCACATGCATTAGCAAAATGTTACAAATGAACACATCTGGTGACCTGCAGGGAAACATTCCAGTCATAGCTACTTTAAAATAAGATGCTCATGATTTGAAAGTCACTGCTCTGGTAAATTCACAAGAAGTGGTATAACTATATATAAGCATTAAGTTGACATTAGTAGTAGTCTCTAAGTAGAGAAGCACATTACAGCTATTAGAAAATATGCAAAATACGTATGTGCACGTAATCCCCATCAAATACACATTAATTTCAACAGAAGGCATGAATGTGATGAGGGCACCCCTGTGGGCTGACTTACAATAGAATGGGCTGATCAGAAGTGATGACATTTCCCTGAATATGAAGGTTACACTTCATTGGCTGGCCTGTGGGTGGACACAGAAAAACAACAGATCATGATACACAAAAAAACTGATGGTTAAGGTTAGTCTCTGTGATGATGAGTACATGTACCCGGGCTTTATTCTTTTCAATCAAAACGCAATGTTAAAACACAAATAACTCCTGAATCTGAAAACGTATCATTATTGTGCTCTTTGAAATATGTGAAAAACAGACAGCGACCAAATCCAAGAGAGCCCTTTAGTGTGTCCTTGCTACGAGCACTCACCATCCAGGCAGCGATTGTTGTACTTTCTGTATGCGCTCACAGCGTCCTCTTTCCGGACGAACACCACTTCAGCTACACCCACCTTCACCAACCGGGCTCGTTTCAAGGCACCACACACACAGAAGAGTTCCTGTGTGACAAATCGATATGGAGGAAAACCCCACTAAATGAGTCTTCATAATTACAACAGCACTTAGAACATCATCTCCGTATGTAATATAATAAAAATCTTATTTGAAAACACTGATTTACTCACAACTATATCTTCCTCAGTGACCCGGGGATGCAGGTTGTTCACTGTTATTTTTGTTCCCTCCAAAGGACTGAAAGCCGGCTGGAGAGAAATGTGAAAAACACCTCAGGGTCAAAAATATGCAATGAAAACGGCTGACATCACATTTACAGCTACTCTAGCCCTGCCACCAAGTGGTCGCCACACAAATCTAGTTCAGGCTCTCAGTTGAAATGTTTAGCTAATAGTGAAGTGAAACAAGTTTCTCTTAAACAAAAAAGAGCATCAGCCTTCCTGTATTACATCCCAGATAGATTCAGTAGATTAAGAGCCAAATAAAAGCATCAGCTTAGCCACTATATCAGCTCTGTGGACAAATAAATGGGGTGAATGTAGAAGAACAGGGGTATGCAAAATGTATTAATTTAAATGTGGGTACTGTTGTGTGCAGACACAACTATTGTTAGCAAAGTACAGCTTTACTAAATGATCTGAGGCTGTAATATGGAGGCCGGGAACTCGTTACCACGTTTTGTTTGAAATGTCTACCAGCATGATGCCTTGGTAATGAATTGTATCTCATACTCACAGAATAGCATTTTGAGTGATGAATGTAATACAACGTGCAGAGGGGTTTACTTGTGGGGGAGTAGGAGATGTTGAGCTGGTTTCTGCTATGCTTTGCTGGAGGGTCCTGGAGACTGGCTGCAGGGCCGCAGCTGGGGAACGGATGGAAGCCATGCCAGTGTTGGGCCGCATGGAAGCCATGCCGGTGTTCGGCCGGCTGGGAGCCATGCTGGTGTTTGGCCGCGTGGGAGCCACAGGGACAGGAGGACGGGGGGCTGTGTAGGAGTCATTCTTAACAACCTTGGTGATTGGGGCTGACATGGAAAATGTGGAGCCCACTGTACCAGGCTGAACGAAATGAAGGAATGAAAGAGTTGAATTAATTGCAGGAAGCAGAGACAGAATAAATAATGTAATATGCATTTCTGTTTTGTTCAGGTGGTATAACCATGTCATCTGACGTGATGGTCTTACCCGTGATTGTACCATATTGCTACCGGTGGTGATCTTCATTTGTTTACTGGGGTTGCCATCATGCTCAATTGAGACAGGCTGTTGGAGAAAAAAGAATCCATTTAATGTCAGGTTTTACAGCTTTTGTTATAACATGGGAACCATGTTCTCCTTATTGAGTAATACTTTTGTTCAAAATAAGAACAATGCTAAATCTTTCATGTTTAAATATGCCAAGAAAATAGATGTACCTGTGAGGCAGCACGCATTCCGCCTAAGATCCCCATGGGACGTTGCTGGAAAAAGAGGCAAAACACATTAGAGAACAGTGGACATGACATTGTGCTTATACAACTCAACAAGTATTCTTGTGTGTATATTGGCTGTGTCACGGATCTTCTACAACAAAGCAATTCCTCACCTGGATGGTCTTGGTTATTTTTAAAGGCACTGCGACAGCTGACTGTGTTTGTGTCCCTCCTATGCTTCTCTTAAGACTCAGCCTGTCACGTGCATCCATCATTCTCTTGTTGTTATTGCTCAACTGAGGCATTGTGCCATCCCTCATACTCAGTCCTTGTAAACCGGGGGAAAACTGCCTTGAGATCAAGCCAGCAAAGTTGTTATTAGCATGTATCTGTATCTGTGGCACAAGTGTCGGGCTCTGTAGTTGGTGTGTTGCTGCCGTCTTTTGCGTGGCAGGGACAGGGACAGTGAACAGATTCTGTCCCTGTTTGCGCGAGTTGATCATCTGACGAGCATCCTGCACACCTCCTGCTCCCCCCCGGCCACGAATTTTAAAGCGGGCATCTTTCTGACCCAGCTTTTCTCTGGCATCTTTCACTTGAAAACCTGAGAGAAGACCGGAAGATGATTGAGAGTGAGCTTTTTATTAACCAACAGAGGCAGATGAGGTACTGAACATCTGAATTAAAGAAGTCTGTATGAAAGCAGTAGCTCACAACTGGAAAGATGTTTAACAATGGTATGACTGTGCAGTATAAAGGCACTGATAAATGACCAGAGGAAATTGGGAAAAATGGAGGTAGTATTTGCTTCTGCTTGAAAAGGTAGAATACAAAGTACAACAATAAAAATGCTTGAAGGACAACTTCAGTTAAGGAATAATACTTTGTAATGGACCAGGTCGAAGCCAATGTAGCGAGGTATATAGTACAGTTTCTTAATTTTAAATATAATGGGGTGAAAGTTGAAAGTATCTCCAAAATAAAAACAATACCTCACAACAACAAAGTCTCAACAGTCACACTCACAACATCTATTTATTCGATAAGTGTCCCCCACTAAGAATTAAACATGACACGCATTGACAAGTTTAGGAATTAAAAGTAAAAGAGAATGGAGCAATTCATTTGAATGGTTGATGGGGCCTACCTGGTCCTCCTCCGATTCTCTGTCTGACATCATTAACCCCAATCTTCTGCCGGGCGTCGAAACTCTTGCCGACCCCTCCAGCACCACGTCCAAACATGGGTCTGTGAAAGAGAAAGCCGATATGTTCATCATTGGCATAGACACATTTTGTTGCTTAACTGAATACAAAGTATGATAAGCTTTGCACTATCCGTAGCTATTTAACTCCAGGTGGAGTAAGCACAAACTGTACGATGATCCAAATGGTAGTTATAAACATGGTTTGCTGTTGCTAACATAAATATTAGCATGCTAGCCAGTTAAGCTATACCGGGCGATAGACAAAGTGATAACTTTGCCATTTTTTCAATCCGATTTGCCATCGCGAATACTAATCAACAAACGTTACTAAAACACATATGGGTTGGGCTCAATAATAATCCTTTATTAATCATATTCAAGATAAACGAGTCGGTCGTACAGGCCTAACGTTCACCAAAAGGCTAAAGGTTAGCCTAGCGTTAACGACGCATAACGCTCCAATGGGCTACCGTTACCCTTCGTTGGCCAGCTATCTACCACTGCTATTAAAAGTCTGTTATGCCTTTAATGATACTAATATATTATGTCCGTAAGAGATGAACATTGATCCATAAAACAGTTATCGTTTTCTTACCGTTTAGCGGGCGCTTTGGCGTTAATACCGCGCTGTCGTATTACTTCATCCAAAGAGACGTCTGCCATTTTCTCAACTACCTCACAGCGCGTGCGTGGAGGTGAACGGTTTAATTTGAAGTACGGACGCCGAGTTGGCCCAGAAGGCAAGATGGCTGCGAAGAATTTACCTAGTACTATATTGTTTCCAAAATCAAATTTTAACCACGTTCTTTAAAATCAAAAATGAAGTCGATTGACATATGACACGGGCTGCAATGATTAAGAAGGAAACCACGGTCAAATTGCCAGATACATCAATCTGTGATCGATTGCTCTTGAAATAATACGTAGCGTGCTGATCCCATGATGCTTTGCTCCAACTTCTCACAACAATTGCATCTTGAAAGGAAATATGGCATATTATACATTTCTAGTCGTTTAGTAATGACAATATACCATTTACTACATACTTTAGTGATGGTATGAAAGTAAAATAAACGTTGGCAAGTGAGACAATAATGACACCCTAAGAGAGAATCTCTCGACACTGTAACTTACTCGGTCTCGACGCTCTAAACATCATGCCTTAAACTGATGAGTAAGGAAAATAACGATGCGGGGTGACGCCCGTATCCTCGTACATTCTACGGGAAGAATTTTTGAAGGGGGATAGGTCTGCCTGCTGAGGTGACTTGCCTACTTTGCTAGATGCCTCGTGGGTCTAGGATCTTCCCTGCCACCCTGATAATGTAGAAAAATGAGTTCAGAACAATTTTAGATTTATAATCCTAAAGAAATTTACACCATTTATTAGAGAGGCAGTCGAGTTTAATGTCAGGTAGTCTGGGACTAGCAGCCAAAAGAGAATTCTATAAGTGTGAATGAACAAATGAAGATATTCCTCTCAATGTATTGAGTTCTTGGCCCACACTCCCACCTCAAAGTTTCCTGAATATTCCGCCTGGGACATTTTATTCAGTGTCATTTGAAACCAGATTTAACCTGCTTAATTCAAACTACTTAATAACGTTCTACAAAACTGCGTATAGAGCAAAGTAATGCTTAGGGATCAGGATAGTTTTATACTACTTTTGACTACATTTTTTTGACAATGAGAAGATCCATTCAGAGGATGGGGCCACTTCACCAATAGATTTGAGACTACATCTACAGCGATAACCAGAACTTATGTTATAAACCCGGGGTGGTCGTTCCTGTGGTGTGTGAAGTAATTCACAGATATAATGTGACAATAGCAGGAATCGATCATAATAAACCATTCTAATATATTTCAATCAACTATGAACTCATTTGCCAGTTTTTCCTCGATTACAATATACCATTTACTACTTACTTTAGTGATGGTATGAAAGTAAAATAAACTATGGCCAGTGAGACATTATTGACACCCTAAGAGAGAATCCCTTGACACTGTAACTTACCTGGTCTCCACCCTCCTCACATCATGCCTTAAACTGATGAGTAAGGAAAATAACGATGCGGGGTGACGCCCGCATCCTCGTACATTCTACGGGAAGTATTTTTGAAGGGGGATAGGTCTGCCTGCTGAGGTGACTTGCCTACTTAGTGAGATGCCTCACGGGTCTAGGATCTTCCCTGACACCCTGTTAATGTTGAAAATTAATTTCATAATAATTTCAGGTTTCCAATTGTACATGTAACTTGCAATATCCCTTCGAGAGGCAGTCAAGTTTAATTTCAGGTAGTCTGGGACTAGCAGCCGAAAGGGAACTCTGTGAGTGTGAATGAACAAATGAAGATATTCCCCAAAATATATTGAGTCCTTGGCACACCTCAAAGTTTGCTGAATATTCCTCCAAGGACACTTCATTCAGTAACATTTGAAACCAGATTTAACCTGCTTAATTTAAACTACTTAATATCACTACAAAACTGCTTATAGTGCGAAGTAATGCTTAAGGATCCGGCTAGTTGTATATTGCTTTTGACTACCTTTGTATACACTTTTTAGACAATGAGAAGATCCTTAAAGAGGATGGGGGCGACTTCACCAATGGATTTGAGACTACATCCCACGATAAGTTATATTTTATAAACCCAATGTGGTCATTCTTATGGTGTAGAGAAGAATGCTATAACATCATCCAGTAACAGGAATAGTCAATCACAGTGGGCTGCTCTAATGTCTGTAAACCAACCGGAAGTTAATTGATGAATCTTGCAGAATTGAGCTCACAAAGTCACAAAGAAACTGTGAAATGCAGAATTTTGGACTGTCTGGAATTGAGACAGAGCAGAGCGACTCAGGGTGGTGAAAAGGGGAATACAAATAATCGAGGCTGGAGGAAACAGACATGGAAGGTTTTCAGTTAGACAAAACAGGATTGGACCTCAAGGTAAGGCGAAGAGTTTACTGAGGTTTTTCGTTTTAAAAGAAAAGCACAGCTGACTAGTGTCTACATAACATAATTAGAAGTATGTTTATATGGATTGCATGAGAAAACATGTGTGAGCAAGTACACATTTAACAGCATTGATGCTCATTAGAATATTATTTGAAACCATATGGAGTTCTTTATAGTGGCTCAAATTTGAATTTAGTAACGAAATCACGGCTGTCCAGGTCCTTTACAAGTTGTTTGTAAATTACTTTTCTAGGAAATGAAAGGGTTAATTGTATCATCTACCCACGAGATGATAAACATACAATTGTTATGTCTTATAGATAATACATGACTGTTCATTCCTGTATGAAGGTCTGATTGCTGGGCTTCGCATAGCGTTTTCAGGTATCTGTCTTGCAGTACCATTCGTGACAGCCACAGAGACGCTGTACCGCGCACCAGTAAACTTCAAGTCCCAGGATGCATTTGGGCAGACGCAGATCCAAGCTGGGTAGGTGCCCTCGAGTTACTCATCACCGCGATCTCTGGGATCCGTTAGGAGAGAAATGGCTGCAGCTCTGTCCCGTGCCCTCAAACTGCCCGGTAAGATGCGCTACACGTATTTCAACTCGACAGATATACAGGAGGAACTGTAGTTCATCATAAAACATAATGACACAGTCTGGACTCACTCGGCGGTCTGTGACAAGCCTCTCGTGCATCTCTACATCATTATTGTAATTCATTCATTATTATCAGTGAGTTGTCACAACGTTAGCATCTGTTCAACATCACCCTACATGATCTTGCATGTTTTCCAAAGGGGTTAATATAAGATGAACATGGTTACTGTGTTTGTGGTCCATCACGCCGATTTCACTGTGTTCAAGTGTCTGTGCTGTCTGCTAGCGAGCTACTAGCTAACGGTAACGTACACAAACACCACAGACTGACTTCAGGCAAATAATGATCTTATGTGCCGACCAGTGATGTGCAATTACATTCTTCTTTTTTTAGGAAAAACATACATAACATTTTCACTTACTATATTTCGAACAGCGTATGTTGGTTTTATATCGGTACTTGTTTTATAACCAGCGGTAAATGAATTGCACATGATAAATTATATGGTCAGCCAAAAGATGTTAGATATAAGGTGGTAAATACAGAAACGTATTCGTTTACTAAATACAGTACGTTGTCCTGAATATTGTTTTTCAGGGGCAAAGCTGATTTTTAAAATCGATTATTAGTTATTTCACGTGCTTACCCACCAAGGAAAATATAGCATTACTTCAAATTGAATTAACTTAGACATGCAATGACCAACAAGATATCTAAAAGCCATAAATTGGAAATTTGTTTGCTTTGCATCAGTTTAAAGTTTAAAGGCCCCGTGTATTGCATGGATCCATTATTCTTCAGTATTGCAAGAAACTATATTATGTCTTATATATCAGTACGTCTGCCACAATAATTACACGATCAACTTATCGTACGATATATGGACATGTCCTGAATCATTTTTTGGACCTTGATTTTGAGTTTGAGTTGGTTTGTTTACATAGGAACATTTGAGCAAATATTATGGCAGGACTAACACCAGGGATTGCTTGACATTAAGTTAAAAGCTGTACTTCCATTATCATGCAATTATATTATCGTTATGTATGATCATCATATATACGATAGTTTTTTTGCTAAATTTATAATTCAGCAAAAATAGTTTCTGTGACAGTCACAATCGATGCTCTATCAGCAGAGTCTTACCGTAGTTGTCTAATCTGTACTCTGATAAATACACAGGACAATTGATTCTCACTAGCAGCCTCTTTGCTTCTCCAGGGAAGAAGGGCTCGGAGTTGGGGGAGTACGACCCTCTCACACAAGCAGACAGCGAGGATGACAGCGAAGAGGATGACCTCGTGCTCAACTACCCTGGAAATGGCCTCGGCAGGGACAGCTGCCTCGGCACCGGCTCCTCAAAGCTGCGGGGTGGCAGATCTGGAAGACTGGTGGCGGCCGAAGATGAGGTACAGGAGGATGAGGATGAATGGAGAGAGCGACTCCCCAGCAAATCCCGGCAGGACAGAGATGACATGAAAGGCATGCAGTACTGGGACAGGACGGGGGAGGCCAGAGGGGGGCCGGGGCCATTGGGAGGCCCTGGGCTGGGGGTTCATGATGCCGATGCAGAAGCTAAGAGATTGAGGATGAAGAATGTCATCCGAACGGCATTTTTCCTGGTGCCTCTGGTCTCTGCCATGTTGCTTGTGCTACTATGTGCTTTCCTGATTCCGTGCCAGAAGGGAAAATTAGAGAAGACTCAGCAATGGGAGAGAGCACTGGGAGACGCAGGAGGTAAACAGAACAACTCTAATAACAATAACAATCATGTCTGTGTTGCATCGCCTCAGCTACATTCACAGTGACGACATGATGGATGAGTTTGGGGTTACTTCTATTATCTATCTGACCAGAATTACATCGACAGAATTTATCTTAAAGTCTGAAAGAGTTTCACCACATCTATTAAAGATGTTTCCCGAAACAATGATACACAATATGAGCTTACACTCCTTTGTTGATCTGTACAGTGAGTTGTGACTGAATGATATTGACTTCATTAGGAGTCTAAGTAGCTACACAACACTAACTCACCCTTTAATTATTCATCTGTAATTCCACAGGATTATGAGCTTCTCTCTTTCTACCACATGCTCTGATTCAGAATGCTCTATTAGTATTGTAGTGTGACCATGTGTGCAACATCTGCAGTGTTTCATCTATAATGTCAGAATATGTATTTGCTCAGCTGTATTTGAGAAAGTACAGCCCAGCCCTTTTACCGTTCACTCTTTTTTTCTTAACCTGACCCGTCTTCTTTCCTCCGGCCTTTCTATTTCTATGCAGTTTCAAATTGTAGCTCAGTCATAAGTCATCAAAAAGTGCATCAGACATCAGCCAAGGCAGCTTGTAGATCTATGAACATATGTGGTGTTCAGTTTGTTTTGATTTCTCTGTCCAGGTGTCATTCCACCTGCACTGGCATTGTGGGATGTTGATGGTGATGCAATGGATGATGTCTTACTGGGTGTTACCGAATGGACCAATGACACTCATCCCACACAAGGAAACAAAAGTATGTGAGCTCTTAAATTAACGTGACAATATTCTTGTCACATGCATTAGCCCCCGCCTCTTTTTGCTTCATAACATCTCTGCACCAAAATGGCTACTGTATGTGCTGAACTTTGTGTAAAATGAATGAAGTTTAATGCTTAATTCAACATCCACTCGCCTTTCCGATGTTTCTACATGCTGTGCGTGTTTCCTGGTTTAATGCTTCTTTTTCACGTCATCCCAGTTTACAGTGTGGTGGCCCTCTCTGCTGCCACTGGTCAGGTGCTGTGGAGGAAAGTAATGCAGGAGTCTGTGATGTACATCCAATGTGGGCTCCAGTACAGCTCCCAGCCGTTACCTGTGTGTCTCCTCATTGGGAAATCTATCATAATGGCTGTCCACGGCACCACAGGTTAGAAGACAAGCTATGCTGTTTTTTCATCTATAGACCACAATATTTAGTTTTTGGATGCTCACATAGTTATCGTTATCAATATAATAGCCGTATTGTATGGTTACTGACGTGCACGTTTGAAAAGAAAATCATTTTAGCTGCTCTCTCTCGCCCTTCAGCTCCCCACCAGACATGAGAGCTAAGACAAAACAGGTTATTCCATCAGGCCAAATACTGAAAACATTTATAATAGAGATCTCCTGTCAATTCCCAGGAAAGACCTTGTGGTTCGTCCCGCTCCAGAACATTGAATCCCAGGCGGCATTACTGCCAGACCTCCAGGGCGACTCAGTCCCAGATCTGCTGATAGCCACCCTGCCTGCAGATAAGGTGAAGCTCTCAGCCACATGCTGTCCTCGTACGCTCACATACATGAAGTCGGTCATTTTGCTCGGGCTGCACAATATGCAAAATCATCCTATTGTTATTGTTATGACTCATAATTGTATTGGGAATTTCTGCATTTCTTTTTGACTGAAGAAATATACAAAGAATGTGATTTTAGCTGGAGTCTCAACCAAACAAGGAACTGGAGTAAATGATTCGTAGGAATCTCTGCAGCACCATATTGCTTCATCGAGAATGGCATGTTGTTTATGTAGAAACTAGTTGACAAGGTCTGTTTAATTATTTCCAGGAGTGACATGCAACTTAACTTATAGGCAACTGCCTTCTTTTGCAGTGTCCATAACATTCGGTGATGCTTAAATTTTTACATCAGCTGTGATTGTGAGCCTGCTTTGTTGATCATGTTGCAGCTTCTTTGCAGAGAATTTCAAATATAAGAGTGACGTGATTTGGAATTTTGAACAGGTTGAGTAAAGGAGTTAATAAAAAGAAATTAAATGATGCCATTAGCATAAATGTTGCATATTTGTTTGGCATTATAAGCAAAAAAATATCCTGTTTTCAGGCGTTCTCATTCAGTGACGTCATCCTTTCCCTGCGGCATTCCTGTTTAGGTCGCAGATCTCAACCTGACTTTGATTTCCGGGCGGTCTGGAGTGACCCTCGGACAATCCGTGCCTTTCAAACTCACTCCACAAGGAAAGCTGATTGGTCCCATGCTTCATGAGACACAACAAGGCGCGTACTACATCCTGTTTGGACTAGGTAAGGAATCAATGCCCAAGCCGTCCCACAGACGCAGTAACCTTGTGCGTTCAAGCATTCGCCTGCAGAGACAAATCCTAATCACAATATCTGTTCCCGAAGGTAATGCAGAGGCCATCTCTCTGCGTGACATCTACATACGCGCTACAGGCCAACTGCCCATAACTCAGGCACTCAGAAAGAAGGATACAGGGTGGGAGGGACTCAAGAAAACCAATTCCTCCTCCTTCATACACATTTACAGGTATGCTCCTGAGACCACCTCTAAGGTGTTACATCATGCAGATCCTCACTATGTTGACCTATCATAATGTAAAACATCAAGCACAAGCTTCAAGTGAAAAATGGACGTGGTAGTTTTCCTGTAACCCTGCTGTCAGGTGGGCAGGTAGTGTTATCAAACTCTTGTTGCTGTTGTTCCAGGGGATCTGAGCCACTGGACTTCATGCTCCCTCTTGTGGCTGGTTTTGGTAACAACCACAACAGCTTGGACACTGTTTCCAACCTGAACGCCACCAAAAGTGACTGGATGTTGGTGTATGGCTCCAGCAAACTGTCAGTGCTCAGACAGAGGGAATTACGCAAAGAATGGACCTTTAACTCGGCTCCCATCCACAGGTACAGACCTGCAGTCACTGCGTCTCTACTGAGTGAAGTACTGTTGTGTTTTTGTCGTTATGAAGTGAAGTCAGCTACAATGTGAGGAGGTAGATGCTCTAAACATCCCAACATGAAAACACTGGACCTCTTCAATACAAAGTACATTCTATAGAAATAAGCAGAATAATTTTCCCTGAACTGTTTCTTTGCCCATCATAGCCAACCAGCTCTGGGACACTTTAATGATGATGGAATCCTCGATCTTTTCATTCAGCATTCAGCAAACGGCATCATGAAGGTAATTCAGTGCTTTTCAGGGTTCACATGCTGCAGAAATATGATTGTTTAACTGCTCTTGTTTTGTTTGTTTGCCCTAATTCCACTGATTTACTGGTTTCCTCTCCGTCAGGCACAGGTCATTGACGGCTCGGATGGACATCTTCTCTGGGCGGCCGAGTTTGTGTGCCCTCGTCTTGTTTTGGAAACTGCAGCAATCTCCACCTCGAGTGGCCTATCAGCCTTCGTCTTCTGGGCCAGCGAACCAATCAAACCACGGAAGAATATCACCAAGGCAACTGTGAGTCTGCCCAGAGAACGAGCGTACTGAGGCAAAATTAGTTCTGCTCTTTGAATAAAAAAATATATAACACAGAAGGCTGCAAGTTTGAATCACAAGCATGACTTATATTACTGCACTTCAGTGACATTAACCTGGAGCCATTCAGGAAATACTCCACTCATATTTATCAGAATCTGTCCACATCAACTGTGCAGGTTGCCCCAGGAGTTGCTGCAGCGGCACCACTCATCAGAAAGCTGTTCATGTTGCACCCAGTATATCCCACAATACTGCTGGAGCTCACCAGTACCACCGATACAGCCGTCACCTCTGCAGGTACACGTCACCGCAGTTAAACTTCACTGTGGCATAAATTAGAGGGGCGTCCCCCTTTCTGGCAGTTGTCCCCTCATTATGTCATTTAATCATAACTTTACCATCTTAAATTGTATAATAATATGCATTGAAAGCACCATTGCTAGTTATAGATGCAAATCCCAACACGTGTCTGCACTCCATGCAAGTGGCCGAGGATCAACCTCTGGAACATTGTTATTATTATTTCTTCATATAATGAAGATGTCTTTGTTTTCCTTGTACAAAAGAGGAAACAAGTAACAAAATGGACAAGACACTATCGGCCAAATTGTTATTTTAAACTTGTGTATCAGATTCAGCCGAGACTTTCACAATCAATGCGTCCCTAATGTTCTATACAATGACGCTCAAGTAGGAATCCTGTTCCAGGCCTCAGTTTCTCCTACTTCCTCTCTGACAGTGAGTTACCAGGAGCATCATAAAGACGCCTCCTACATCACCGTATCATCCCGGCCAACACCTGATTCAGAACCCGGCGTGCGGATCATTAAGAGCATGAGTCTCAGATCTGCTATCACCAAGGGACTAATGGTCAGAATAGAGGAAAACAGCAGGTCCGGGGGAGCTGTCAAACCTGCCGTGTTTGAGGTCCACAAGTTCTTCAGGCACCTGTCCTTCAAACATCAGGTGAGGTAGACTCAAAGTGGAAATGATGTCTTTACTATACGTTATTATTGTAATATTAGGAGTTTATATTTATCACATGTATTAGCATGTAGTCAACCCTGTTAAGAACTGATACAGAGGAGTCATCTGAATTGTATGGGCTGTTTTTGCACAGGATTTGTGTAACAAAGCCAGTTTAGTCGATTACACTCGATAATAAATACCTCTTTACTTTGTCCTTTTGTTTAGTGAGGAGACGATACTGCTGCCGGCCCTTTGTACAACCAAAGGGAGTCGTGAGGGCGAAGGGAGGGACGGTGTGGAAGCGCTCTGCACTAAGATGAATTCATTTGAAGCTGTTTACATCTAGTTAGGTTCACTAAGTATCACTTTAATTTATGTTGCTTGAGAAAGAGATGGTTTTTTTTGTTTATCTATAGGTAATGATTTTATTTATATCAACGCCAATACAAGGAAATGCTTTTTTAAAAATTATTTAACTTGCCTTTAGGGGTGTCTTTAATATTTCATTGAATGTTTACGATTGTTTGGATTTGCTTACTGACAGTGAAGCACAATAATGCTGTTGAAAGAACGTGTAAATGTGTTTACAGTATTAATCACCCACACCGATCTTCCATGGCCAGTTGATTCATGCAGTGTCATCCTTAATCACATGTATATTATCCACTAACAGTGTTCTTTCTGCTCATCTCCAAGTTAGACAACGTGAGTCTGTTATTATTTAATGCTGTATAGTATTTATTGATTTATTGTAATGATTTCCTGACATATTTTTATTGTTACAAAAAAATCAACCGTTTTTTCCCTCAGAATATGTGGCTGCTAAACATTCTGGTACTTAATTGTAAGCTGCAACTTCCTATATTACACAAATGAAAGTTAATTCTTATTGCAACATGTGTCACGTGTCGTTTATTTGAACTGTTAAATCAGTGCCTCGAAGTTAAGCTGCAGCTCATCTTGAAATACACTATATGGACAAAAGGATTGGGCCACCTACACATTACACCTACAGGAGCTTTTATGTCATCCTATTCTAAATTCATAGGCATTAATATGAAGTCAGTCCCCCTTTGCATCTATAACTGCCTCCACCCTTCTGCGAAGGCTTCCTACAAGATTTTGGAGCTTGTCTGGGAATGTTTGCCCGTTCATCCAGAAGAGCATTTGTGAGGTCAGACAATGATGTTGGATGAGAGGACCTGGCTCTCAGTCTTCGCTCTAATTCATCCCAAAGGTGTTCGGTGGGGTCGAGGTCGGGGCTCTGTGGGGGCCAGTCAAGGTCTTCCACACCAAACTCATCCAAAAAAAAAGTTGGACTTGAATAAACAGCCCAACTGCACTCGGATCAGAAAGAACTTTGCTAGGTTGTCGGTTACTGCTGGCTGGGTCGGTTATGAGCGTGAAATAGCACATATTTGACTTAAAATTTAAACTGTCACTTCTCAGACCCAACCTTTTTCTTTCCGCCATGAACTTGTTTTGTCAGATTCACAGGGACGAGTCTGGCCTCAGATAATTTTTCGGGAGTTCTCTCTGCTGTGTTCTTAAGTCACTTTTGCCTGCACTGGATTCAGGGTTTTGGCTGTTGCCGACACTAAGAGAAGGCAATCTCAGGCTGTTTGTATTATACTCTATTTGCATGCACTAATTATGTCTTAATAAAGGGGAGTTACACTTGTAAACTACAGCATATCCTCAGTGGAACTGGGTGCAAGTTTGCAGCATTTCGTTTCGGTTCGTAAAACAGAACCAAACAAGCAAAAGAAAGTGTAATATTGGTGTTTGACTAATCAAATTTCACTGTATGAAATGCTACATTGATAGACTTTATTTCAAGCCTGTACTTTTTTGAGTACAATCTAAGCCAGGTGACTGAATACATCTCAGGGGATGCTCTTATAAACACTTGCAATGAGTGGGCCTTAAAATCAAAATACGTTCTTGCATATCATTTTAAATAGGACAGTTCTCGTAAAATTGTATTTTCCCTCTTAGCGCATGCAGTCTATCCAGTTAGTTTAATAAGAAACTGTTTT
>CAAKHC010015682.1:82335-94433 GCA_901007825.1 Macroramphosus scolopax | reverse complement strand
TACGTTCTCATCATCTTCAGAGCACTAGAAAGTCTGCTTGGTCCAGACTAAAGTGGCAACTGGCACTACTCATGTGAAAGAGGATCCGTGGACCCCCCGGACGGAGTGTGTCAGGACACACACGGCCTTCATGGACCAAACAGAGCTGCGTATTTGCATCGAGCTGAGACATTCTGAAGGTGGAGTCAGGACCCGTGAAGCAGGAGGAAGGGGAGACGTTTTTTGGGCTGTTGGGCCCCAGACAGCTTCAGCTGACCCCCTGACAACCTGCTGAGAAGCACGAGTTACAACCTGCCTGGCTGTGGACACACACACACACACACACACACACACACACACACACACACACACACACACACACACACACACACACACACTCTTATCTTGCAGCCTGGGATGAGACACTGATTTCCTGTTTACATACTTGATTGCCTTTGATTGGACGACGGTTTTCTGGGAACACATTTTTTTCATAACTGCAGTCTCAGAACGGAGCAAACCTGGTGTCCCGAGTCCCGGCTGACACAAGCAGGAAGATCCACTTCAACAGTCCAACGTTCAACAACCACACCGTGTTTACAGCTGTCAGACGTTTTTTAAAGCGACGTCTAAATAAGGAAAAAGGGAACCTCGTTTTTCTCTCCACGTGTTTGTGATGTCGGCTTGACAACCATGAAATCCACCATAAGAGCCCCTCGGAACATCTGGCAGCTGAGCGATCACAATTATTAGTCTCAGACAAGAAGCAAATAAGATTTGTCATGTTTTAGAGGAGACGCTACGACGGAACTGAAATTTTGCGGTGCGGTTTCTAAAACTGATGTTTTTCGAATAATATATATTTTTTAAAACTTTCATCTCTTGTTTACTCTGATCGTGTTGTTCATCATCCTGTTTCCCAACTGCGGTCGGTTCTTCTGTCGACTGGAAAACCCTTCCGATTGGTCAGGATGTGTGTTATGGGAAGAATGGTAATGTCATGCGTGAACAACAATACAAGGTGGACTCGGTTACGGGCAACAAGCAGGGGGAAACACCGGCTATAAATACGGCTGCGTCTGCGAAACCTTGGTGTCCGCTGACCAAGGTGGTTGTGGATTTAAGACCCTGCAAAGGGTTTGCAGACTGTAGGTGGAGGAATGAAATAATCCCACGGACAATTACACACATAAACAGACCCACACTGCACTCAGACCTTTAAATCGCACACCGCTCGGGTTGATATACTCACACGTGCATGCTGCTCCGCTAAACTCAATACTGTGTTTCCTGAGACCGGCGGAGGTTTATAATCTCTCCAGAGTTATGGTACATTACACATGTTATGTCTGCGGCGGACTAAACCTCTGCTGAACTACAAAGAAACCCGACGAAGGTGAGGCTGGAGTCAGAGCGGGGGCCCGAACTCTCTTAAGTACTCCCACATGTGTTGTATCTACGTCTGCATGTGTGCATGCAATCATGCCAACTACTGTTCATGTGTGCATGTTTTACTGTGCAAATTATTTTTTTTTTTATCTTCAGGAATTCTGCTGACAAACATTCGTGCACGCTCGGCTTCGCTCCTGCATCGGTTAATTGGCTGTTGGACGGTGTGCACGTATCTCTGTAAGTCACAGAAAAAAAAAGGCCTGCAGACAAAACAGAACAATCAGCCGTCGCAAGAGATTAGCCGTCTCCAAATCTTGGCCTCGGAGCTGTCTGGTCTAGTTCTCCTCTGAAAAGCGAAACTTCTCCCAGTCAGACATGCGAATCGACTCCGGTAAGTCGAGAGTCTTGAGCTCGGCGGAGATTCATGGCCTCTCTCAGCTCCTTGTTTTGGTTTTCATGCTCATGCATCAATCTCCCCACGTAGCGGGCGAAGTTCGTGACACGCAGGTGAATGTAGTGGAATATTTGGCTCGGCCAGATGTTCCGCAGGAGATGCTGGAGACCACAAACAAGATCTAAGAGCAAGTGAGCTAAACGAAGCAGCCAGAAAATCAGTAAATGAAGATTTGTTGTGTCTGAAAAAGGAGATTTCTCCTGAAATAATGGGTTGAATTTCAGTTTGGCAGCTTGGGATGACTGCTGGGCAACATAGTTTTCATCATTACAGATGTTCAGATCGGATTGAATACCTCTGCGTCTCCCTCTTGGACGTCTTTTGGACGTGTGTTGGCTCACCGGGGCCAAACGGCATTCCTCACTCGCTGCATTACCCGACAACAGGTTGCAATAAAACCCAGCGAGGATGATGAGGGGATGGAGGGAAACTGTGGTTGAATTAGTCTTCTGTGGTATCTTCTGCACTGGCAGGGGGGGTTTGTCTCTGGCATTCACGAAGGAGTGTGATCATGTGTGCTTTGGCTGGAGCAGGACGGGAAACACAAGCTGTCTGATAGCCCAATCAGAAGCCATCGGCCCTGAATAGGCGTTTTGGGGCGCTTCTGGTGCAGCCAGTTACACACCTGAGCCAAGATCTTCTCTTCTGTTTGCCGGTTCTATTAGCAACTTTAGACATGAGAACGGATAGCTAAATTATCGTCCTATAAAACGTTGCGACGCGTTCTTTCGCTCTGCACACGGAACATTGAGCTTTTCCGAGCACTTAGCTCCATTCATGAAAGGAAGGAGGGTTCATGCTGGTATGTTTTTAAAGTCCTGACCTGTGTGCAGCGCGACTAGCCCAGATAAATAATGAATAAGCTGCACGGATGTGAGGGTCAGGCCTTGTAAACCTTATCTCCCTCATCTGTCACTGCCCACATCGTCATGGTGACAAGTATCTAAAAGCATCAGCAGTGTGTTTTGCAGTCGTCTCCTTGTGTTTGTGTATATCCGCCCGGACTTGTTGCCGTATCCAATTAGGTCCGCTTTCACAGCACAGTTGTGACATTTCATTATTTAAGCAGGTCTGTTCTCCGACATATAGCGGTTACGCCAGTAAAATGGCTAATGACGAGCGCTGAGGGCCAACAATCACAGACGGAAGCACGCCGGCCAAAACCAACAGCGCTACACAGAAGTGCCTCACCTTCCCCCGTCACTGTTTCACTGCTCCGCTTCAGGAGCCGGCCTGACGTTCGAGTATTATTGCTTTTCCTCCTGTCGGCCTGTTTTTTTCAGCCAAGTGTGTGTCTGTGTGCTCGTGTTACTCATGTTGTGGGAACATACGTTCTGTTTACACGGTAAAATACCGGGGACTCGTCTCCCTTAAGGGGACGAACAGCAAGTCCCCGCGATGTAAATGATTGATGTGAGGGTGAAGGATTACGGTGAGGTGAGGGGAGGTTTGGTCTGTAGCGCTCAGGGTTAGCTGGGGTAAGTCTCCAGGAAATGAATGTAATGTCCTCTGAAGGGATGGAAACATGTGTGTGTGTGATGTTATAATAAAGGTCTAGCTAGTTCCATGTATGCCACGGTTGCCACGGTAACGGCCGGACAACATGCGTACACATTGGGGAAGATTAAGACGTGCAACCTGGAGCTGGCAATAACGAGCGGGGAAAGCTCTAGCGGCTAACATCTTATGATGCCGTCTCAGAGTTCCAGGACATTCCTCACCGCTTTTCCATGAAACGACGGAGGAACTTCAAGAGGGATCGAAAGAGACAGCTCGAAAAGAAAGAGACGGGAGCGGCATGGAAAGACGTGGTGGTGATATACAGTACGCCTGGTGGATACAGCTCGCAGCTGCTGTTGTCAAAACATCTGGAGGCCTCATTAGGTAGAAAGAAAAAGCGGGCTGGATGAGTTTCAGTGTCTCTATAACTGTTCATATAAATACAGTCTATCTGGAGGTTGGAGGTATGCTGACCAGAACGCCAGGGACAAGCAGGTTGCTGTTTTAAACCCTGACAAATGGCTGAAATCTGAATCATAATCTACACCGAAGAAATAACATCCAGTACTTAAGCAGGGGAACTTTTTGACTTTTCAATCTATAACCAGGAATAAAAATCTGTTTGCAAGGCAGCGTGAAGTCGGGGTTGTATTGTGATAGTATCGTGCCAGCGACTGGCAGACGGGTAATGGGAAGGGACTCCATTGTGCAACAGCTTGGCTCCGGATTTGGGATATCGTAATTTATAGTCATGTAAACTATTCTTTCAGAATACTTTGCATACTTCGCCGGACCACTTTCCTCCTCCCAGCGCACCACAAATTGTCTCAGTCACAATAGGCCCACTTGAAAAATCCAACCCTATATTTTTCGGGCTGATTTCAGGTGACCAAACACATTACTCCGCGCAGCAACGGCTAACAGTAGCTCCAGCGGTTTTCCTGTGAGCGCAAAACAAACAATCCTGCAACACCCAGCTGCTACTATCATTGTTCTCGCCCTCTGGCCAGTGGTCAGATAATAAAAACAGAGCTGGAAAAATCTCCGCTCGATGAAACCAGATGGGCCGACGCACACTCTCTGTTTCTGCGACTCTTATCAGATTGGAAGCGGTCGACCTTTTTCTCCTCACGCCGCTAACAATGTCTCCATGCGCTTTTTCTGTCATCCCCCAGCAGAAGGAAAAGGAAAGGAAACTGCACCTCACTTAGCAGCTGCACTTAAAACAAAGAGCTTAGGCAGCAACTTGAGGTAGGAGTTGAGCCATAATGGCAAAGCACTTTAATGAGGCTGGATGACTGAGGCTGCTTTGGAAATACACGAAGCCTGGTTTGTTCCCTCTGCAGACTTTCAGGACCGGGGTGCATGAACGCCAGAATATATAGTCCTGAATGGATAGCTGTGGTCTGCTCTTCCTACTCCCACTCAAAATGTAATCTTAGCTTATTGAAAGTTTATTTAAACAAACTTTCCTTTGCTAATCTATTATGGCTTCGGGGCCGGTCTCTCTCTCTCTCTCTCTCTCTCTCTCTCTCTCTGCAGCCTGAAAGAGATGTCGAACTGTTGCAAGTTCACAGTAGGATACTGGCCTTTGAATTGAATTTCCTGTCGTGCCCTGATTTCTTAATATTGCATCAAAAAAACATCAATCCTCTTTCTTGTTCAACATGTGGAACTTCAACATCCATCTGAAAAATTCAAGGGTCTTCCCGCTCTGATCTTTACAGACTTGTTAACAGCCTTTACAGGAAAAGACTCGTTCTGTTATCAGTGTCAACGCGGGCCAACACATCGCTGACATCATCGCTATTGTGTGTTCAGCAGATGATTATGCTGTGAGATCCATTTTTTTTTTTTTGAGATGTGGTAAACACCCTTTCCCGTAAGTCTCTCAGACAACAAGTTGCACAACGAAACAGGAAAGATGGGAAATGAAAACTCAACTCTGGTAAACGCTGAGAATCTGATTTGTTCAGCAGTGATATAAACACTTGATGTTGTTGTTGGTGTTTGCTGTGAGTTTGTTTGGAACAATTTAAAGCGTCAATCTGAAGGATTTTCAACTTAAAGTAACAGCCTTAAAATCATCTTGATGAAGTAGAGGATAGCACCTCTCATTGTTCCTGCGGTTTGTAACTTGGATTGAACGGGTACGATCTGCGGTTTAACGTTATGGATGACGTCTGATGAGGTTTAGACCCGCAAACAACAAATGCTTAGGTTCAGGGAAAGATCATGACAGGAGGTATTTATATACGAGTTAAGAGACGGCCACACTTCATCCTGCACCAGCAATCCTGTAATTACCACTCGTGGCGGGAGAGGGCGCTGTTGCTCAGCAAACGTCAAATAACCTCGCTTCGTTAACTCGGCCAAAATCGAAGGTCATGTTCGTCTGAGAGGCTTATTTTTGAAGAAAACTGCATGATGAAATTCCAGCGAAAGAATAAATATTTAAAGTCTGATTCCCTTGAATATCTAAATCATCCCGGAGGCGGGAGAGGTGGTGGGAGCGCTCTGTAAGGACATTCCTCAGTGTGAGAAAGCTGGCGGTCACTGTGTTTGGATAAACACACTCACATCTGGCAGAGAGAAAGGTGGTTGGCTCCGGAGAACACCGACTTGATTAGAAGTAAATGTGGAATTGATGCTTTTGTCCGAATGAAAACTAACTCCTAATCTGGATGCAGTGTATTCTGCTGTCAAAGGCTGACATCTGTGACATCCTCATTTGCTGCACCGTATGCAGCTGCAGTACAGTGGGTGTAGCGGAGAAATGCTCTGTGAGGGGGGGAAATTGTAATTTCCTTGTCATTTGCATGCTGAGTCGATGCACAGGCTATGGAGCAGAGAGGTTCAATCTCACTCCGTGTCATGCACAGTTTGTTTACAAGGAAGAAATTGCGAGCAGATTTTCCGTGATCAAAGTCATCCACAAGAGCCGAGCGACGCCGCATATTTCCATTGAGTGGCTGAGAATAAGTGCGTGTTCACAGTCACGGTAAATTGACAAACTGGTGAGGGAAAATGACTGAGAGAGAGAGAGAGAGAGAGAGAGAGAGAGAGAGAGAGCTAATGGAATGAGCTGTTAAATTCAATCCACTCTGATGACCAACGTCACAGCGATGCATTGCAAATGAACATTTCGGATGTATTTCCCCACCGGGCCAAAAAGAGATGGCCAATCGCCTTTTGTTGCCATTAATGATATCAGACATATTTCAAAGACATTTTCACTTTCAAAGCATCACACGTATCGCCTGCATCAACAGCAGAATATGAAGGAGTTCAACGACCTCATCAAGCGTTTCTTCATTCTCTGTTGCAAATGTGGACAGTATACTTTTTTATAGATTCTCATGTTTGTACTGTAAACATGAAGACGGAGCCGGCAGCAGGGTAGCTTAGCTTAGCTTAGCTTAGCTTAGCTTAGTTTAGCTTCGCTTAGTTTAGCTTAGCTTAGCTTAGCACGAAGCCGCAGGAGGAAGCAGCCGTAAAAATTCTACATTTTAACATTTAATCCGAAGAGAAAGTGCAAAGCAGGTTGACTCATCACCAGCGTGAAAAGCAATCCAGCACCTAACCACCTGTGAAACCACAACGTGTTGCTTTTTACATGTCGCATCTTGTACGGCGTGAACAAATGAGATCAAAGATTGGTAATTTTTTGTTTTGGCCCTTCTCGTACGTGGAAGACATGATGTGCATTATGCGGCTAAAGGTGCAGCAGGAAAGCAAATAAGTTGAATTAATTTAGTCTTAATATCTGTTTTCAACTTCATTATACTGTGTTACAAGCTATTACATGTTCCTCTCATGCTGAAGGGGGGGGCAGGATATCCACATTGCATGCAACATGATCAAGCACTTGAAAATTAAATACATTTTTCATTATTTTGCCGTCCTCTATCAATCTCTTTTTTCTTGCTTACACATGACTATTATAGTTCCTCTATTGTCCAGCATTGTGTACCACGTGGCCGCGGTTCAATTTCTTGTCCTTATCAGTGTCGGGTCATGGTGGTATTTCCTGCCTGTAACAAGAGCAGAAGGTGGCACAGGATGAGCGCCGCTTCCTTTGCTGGCACACCCACTGGATCCATCCACTCGGCTCCGCGGTCGGAGGAAGGGGAGGGTTGGTGGAGTTGCCCTCGAAACACAGTGCGTGTTTTCTGCTAATAAGTCATACATCTATGTTCCTGAGATCAAAAAGAGCATGTTGCTGACGAGTGCTTAGCTGGGAAGAGTTCATTTGCAATTCATTTGATCTTTACTGGGCTAATTGCTTATTCTAAAGGTGATCACGTTCTCTGTTCGAGGTTCTGGTGCAGACCTGAGACCCTCATAGTGCATATTCTTAAATCCCCAGCAGGGTTGAAACTCCTCTATAGCGTCTGGGATGATTCACAGGACAGCACTTTTTCCCCCCCAATGTTTGAGATGTTGCTATAATCATAAGATTAAGATTGAAATCAGAAAAGGCTTTCAGAGGAAGACTCTAATTTAAAAAAGGATTAATGTCAGTAAACCCTTTTATCAGTCGAACTCTGCCTTTGATGCTGTTTGAATATATACCATTTAAGCTCTTTAGTCCCTGTGTTCCGACCTCTTAAGTCCCAGCGGCCCCAGAAGGGCCCCTCTGGGTAGGGAGGGCTCTTTGTGACATTAATGTCTGTTTCCATTTTTATTGTGCGAGCCTTGTTTGGCTGAAATGTTGTTTCATCCCCAAAGTCGGCACAGCCTTTCCCATGGGAAGTAGTACGCAGGGAATTCTTTGGTCTCATCAGGAAGAATCTACAGATGTTTGTAAATATGTGCGCCGCTGCTGAGACCAGCGAGAACTCGCCCTTCAAACACTTGAAGGATGTCGAATGTTTATTAGAAGTGGGTTTCTTGGGAAACCTTGATCACTGGGCTCGCTCGCTGAACATATTTGGAGCGCAGCCTGTTTGGGGAATTGGCTTGCGCCCATCCCCTGCATCTCCAAGCTGCATCCCGTCATGAGACGGATGTAAATCAGTGGATGCTGTTTGTGTTTAACAACCTTCGGTGGATCGCTGCCCGGCTCAGGGTCGAGGTTGGATATGGGAAACGCTTGCATTTAGAAGGGGGAAGCTAAAGAAACTTTAAAATGATGCTAAAGTACATCTGCCACTGCAGAAAAGAGACGAAATAAAGTACCTGTTGCTGGCAATGAACCAGTAAAATGAGAAGCACTTTGAGGAGACCGTGACAGGAAGTGGAGTGAGAAGCACGAGAGGCCTAACTGCCGTGGAACCTGATTCATACATACCAGCTCCTGTATTGCTTTTGCAGCACCCAGTTCCTGACAGCACTCCCTCTCTCCTGCCCCCCAAACTCACTATTACTCTCCGCCTCCACACTTACAATAACAACCTCCACCTCGCGGATGACACAGATGACTCATTTCACCCACCTTCTTCCTGCTTCCTCCTCCTGCTGCTGAGCTGATTCTATAGTCATGGACTTATATGTTTGCCAGATGTCTTCTGGTACTGCTGTACAGTTTGGTATTCGCAATGTTGGATGTTAGAGCTTCATCGAGCGACGGCAGCGAAACCTGAGCGCTAGTTTGAACGTGCGCTGATAAGCTGCTCGGCCAGGCTCACGGCATCAGCAGCAACAACCGACGTCTGATACGGAAGCCGCAGAAATTTCACTTTGCCAGACATCTACCAACAGTAGTCAAGAGCGGTGGTTGATGAGCCCGTTCATCAGCCACTTCCTGAGTGAGTGGGCAGAAGCACTCGATGCAACGGCTGACACGAAAGAGAAATCCATCTACCATCAACCAGTATTTCCACACAGATCTGTTCATATGCTTGAAATGGTTGATTGATGAGATGTATGTTATTCTAAAGCTTGTTGTATGTTTCAGGTAGAAGTATGAAGTACATGAGTAGAAGTACCTCAAAATCCACCAGTGTTTGTACTCACAATGGTGTGATAATATTGTTACACTGCACATCAAACATGCAATATGGCTTCCAGTAGATGAAACACAATGCATGCAGTTCCTTTGATGCACTACTGTAACACTTGGTGGCACCACGAGGCACCGACTGTAACTCTGTGTAACTCTGTGTCTCTTCTATGGACTCATATTGAAACACTCAAACGGTGGGACGGGGGGATTCAATCTGCCCCTTTAAATATTATGCTCTCTGTAATTACGGCGTGGTGAATACCATGACCGACATCTTCATCATCTCTCTGCTTCTCAACGCAGGAGGGGTAATAGACGGTGAACCGCTGGCAGGATGGGCTTCAGGCTCATCTCAAACTGCACGATCCCTCCGAAAATCTATTGATGCCTCCACTTGGTGGTCGAAGGCGATAGTTGATGTGCGGGCGTACGGTACGTCCGAAGGAAACAGATGGTTTCCAAACTGCATCAGAGGGGGAAGGAACATGTGGGTGTTCTTTCTTATTCTTCGAGCAACCTTTTAGCTGCAGTAAATTATTTGACGGATTCAAACTGTCACTGTCAGCACTTTAGAACGTGGCAGGTCTAGACTGTGGCAATATGCAAAGCTTGCATGAATTAATCGCACCCAAGATAGGAGTATCTAAACGGTCTTTACAGTAAGTCTGCCTCTTCATCAGTCCGCACGAACCACAAGAAACAAGATGTTTCCTGTCACAACCAGGCGAGTGTCACAGAGTTTGCTCACATGTTTGCCTCCCTCCTACGAAGCACTCCCTGTCTGAAACAAGTTTTGGAAGTGCTTTGAACATCCATCGATGTTCTGTCAGAGAACAATAGCCCTAAAACGTGTTGGGATGTAAGAAGGTCGTGACCTTTTGGGCTCTTGATATTAACTTTTTCCTTCCTTTGCAACATGGGCCTAATGGTTGGAGACAAAGCTTGTTCACTGCGGAGATGGAAGACAGAGAGCGAGCTGTTGTCAGAATGGGCCTTTGTGACCTCCTTCGGTTTACCAGTGGCACCAAGAAAACGGTGCCAATTAGCTGTGTGGGTGTTCTTGTGTATGACTCTGTGTCTGCCCCACTAAGAATGTCGCTGTGTGTGTCATATGACTCTGCACACAAACCCACATGCGAGCTCGGTGGAGTCGGATTCTCAAAACGCTCGGATGATTTGTTGCAAACGTGTGCAATGAAGCACGTTCTTGTGATGAGCTTCCTCTTCACCATACAAGGCCTGGATTCATGCACATGTGGGTTCAAATTTATTCAACTGTACGCATGCTACATGAAGTTCCATCATCTGGAGCTTTGTTTTAATCCCTCCAATATGTTAGTTTACAATAAAACATCATGCAAAACTAATTGTATTTAATGCTATTGGCAAATGTTTGCATGCATTTTGTGCTGAAATGAAGAATTCAACATCATGAATTATAATTTATGCATGTAAAAAAGTCTTTATTTATTGAATGTGCTTTTATCTCTTCAGCTTTTCTAACTATCTTTATTTCTTTCTATATGAGTGAGACTTCACCTCAAATCCTTAGCGGCTCCACCAAAGCATGACGCACCGTTTTCACTGTAACATCACAAAAATGTATGTGAACTCTTTGGTGAAAGTTTTATCTGAAGGGTGGAGTAATGATCCTCTCGGCAGCCTGACATGAAACAGGAGGGGGGAATGGATCCGCTATCTGGAAAAAAAAAAGGCCTTTTCACCGGGATGCCACTCGCTCAGTCAGCTGAGATTGGCTCCGGCTCCCTGTGACTCTCCACAGGACAAGCGCCATGGATAATGAATGACATGTCTCACTGCAACACAAATATACCCAAACACGACTGAGCTTGTGTGACCCAAGAACCTGTTTTTCATCTTTTAAATCTATTGCCAGTAAAGATTTCACAACAGGAGGAATATTTCTTGGTATATCTCATCATTATGTAACAGCAGTATGATGGATAAGGGTTTTTTTTCGCAGTGGTGCCGGGAACCGGCAGGTCGTTTGTTGATGAACAGCAACGAACACGTCAGCGACTGAACCATCTCTGGGATTATGATCAGATTAGAATTCTAAGCAAGAAATCACCTCTAAGTTGACTGGAAGAGGTAAATCACACTGAACTGACAGTGCTGCATCACATCGGATTAAACATCTTTCTTCTCCGAGCAGGTAAAGAGGAAATTAAAATGCCGTATAAACAGATTACAAAAGGTTAATGAATTTAGTTACCAAGTTCAACACGTATCTCATAATGCCATAAATTCACCTTTTTTGTTAAAGCAATTCAGCAGCTTTTCTAAATGCAATTTTCGCACCATGACTCAATATTCCAACGCGCCCCCTCTAAAGTTATGGCCTACATCCAGTTGGCGCCCAACACAGGGGAGAGATCATGTAAGATATGTCAGAAATGGAAATGCAGTGTGTGCATATAATAAAAAAACCTGTGTGTGGGAGAGAGGCGCCGCTCTTTGCGATGCCAAGAAAAGGTGAGTGGCATCTCGGAACGCCTTTGTAATGTGCTGCACGCAGCGCTTGTTTGCCATCGGTGTTATCTCGAGGTATGCGTCCAGAGATTTGTCATCAGGTTGCTCTGTTTGCCTTTCCACTCAACCAAAGCAGCTTATAGGAATGCCAAGCACCTGCTATTGAACATAATACCACTCAGGATGTTTGTCTGGCACTTGTTTATCAGCGTTTGTGCAATGAGGTGGAAAAAGTTGTTCAAAAGCAGGACAACACTGAGGTTGTGCAGGGAGGGGGGGGGGGGGCCGAAAGCCAGAGTAACACCAAAAAAATGTTTAACTAAGTCTTCCTGG
>CAAKHC010015682.1:61671-82315 GCA_901007825.1 Macroramphosus scolopax | reverse complement strand
AAAACCGGGGGGGGGGGGGGGGGGGGGGGGGGGGGGGCCGAAAGCACAGAGTAACACCAAAAAAATGTTTAACTAAGTCTTCCTGGACGCACTGAGGGGTGTTGTGTTTCCTGTAAAGTGAGGCCGATTGAGTAAATTTATAAGGCAGTGTGTTTGGGTGTTGTGGTCAGCGAGGAGGATGTTGTGACCCTCTGGGATCCCACATGCGCTGAGGTCAGCAGGGGATGGCCATTTTGGGCTCGCAGTGCTGTCGGATCTCCACCTTGTGGCTTGGGCCCCATCTTGCAGTGCTGAATGGCTGCCTGGCGTGCTTGAGCAAACACACCCAGCTGCCCACACACACCCAGAGCCACAAATAAAACAAAGTCAGCTCAGCTGGCTATAAGACATCTGCTGCGAGACACACCGGCAAGTAAAAAAAATCTGCCTGTGTCCTCACACTTAAGCGATACTCGCCTCAGGCGACACAAGAGGCTTGTTGATAAAGCCCCGGTGAGCTGGCGGTGTACGGAGGAGCGAACGCCCTGTGAGGAGAGTTATAAGCTCCGGGGTCAGGAGGTCAGGACTGAAACTTGACATCACGGCTCAAGTATGCGAGCAAAAAACACATGTCTGCAAAGCCTCGGCAATAGACGGGTAATTAATGAGGGTTATAGTGGACTTAACCTCTGTGTGTCATCGATAAAAACCAACAGAGAGATATGGAGGGACCCCCACCTCTTCTGATGTCACCCTTGATTAACTGTGAGCCTGGAGCCTCTCCAGGAATACATGTAGCGGAGGAATGTAATTCAAGTGACTTGAAATGGACACGGCAGCGTGCCGTGTAAGTGTGTAAAAAGACATTTTGTGTTGAGAATAAAAGATGAGCCGCCCCGTGCACCTTTTAGGGAGCTGCCAGCTCTGGGGGAGATCTGAAAGGTGCGAGGGCTTTGAAGTAAATCAGGGCTCCTAGAAGCTTCTATTTTGGAGCATGTCATTTCAAGTCTTGCTCTGCTGGGTTTCACCCTGCTAATGACAAGGTTCAAGACTTGGTGAGCCGCATGAGCATGACTGAGAAGAAGAAGAAGGAGAAGAAGAAGAAGAAGAAGAGGGGGAGAGAAGTCAAAAAAAAGAAAAAAAGAAAAGGGCAGTCCAGCCCCTCTGAAGATTTCCTGTTTCATGAAGTGCTCATAGAGTGAGTCATATATGGAGACTCACAGGCAGGACTGTGTGTCTGCTCTACCTCTGCTCGGTGCTGTGAAGGCGGGTTAGGGGAGCAACAAGCGAGGGGACGGAAGAAAAGTTCGGAGTCCGGTGAACTCGTCGTCCAGGCTTCGCTAAGTTAATGAGAGAGAGCGCGGCCGCGGAGTCCGTCACTAAATGGAGCTACTTCGGTTTTCCGCTTTTTGGTGTGGAGCGATACTCTGTGGTGGTATTCTGCTGGAGCAGGCGGGTGAGTTCAACTTCTCACTGACTGAAAAGTTTCCCCCAACTCTGTGACAACAAGCCGTGTTTTATGAAAGCGGGATAAATAGTGATATAACATTGTTAGACAGGTGTTTTCTACGCGTACACACAGCCGTTACACCAGAGTCAACAATGGGGGGGGACCAAATCAACCCCCTCCCTCACCTAAAACAAATATGAAATATCACTTCCTGCCTTTCAAAAAAAACCAGTTACCCTCTTTGTTTCAATGAGAATACAAATGAGTTAAGTTAAATATTTCCGTGAGCACCTGTGAGATTATTAACTTTCTTCCTAGCTTAGCAGCACTAGCTAGCTGTTATTGTTGGGTAATGAATAATTGCGTGTTTGCTAGCAGTAGGATAATGTTTGGGGGTTTTTTTGCACGTAATTTAACCTTATGATATATTTGAATATTCTAACATACATTTCCCCCCCACACACACAAGGTCTATTTTAATAACTGACCTCATACAAACCGTTATATCACATATTGTACTGTACTTATAAGCAACTGTCTAGCCGTGGCTGCTCTTGAGGTGTAATAATTATTAATTAATAATACACATACAAACACACAAAATATAAATTATTTTATGTGTACATTAAACCTCTAGCTGTACATTGTGAATGCTGCACAAGCTTTGAGGCGGATATAACATCTCATCACCTGCGTAAGTTACAATTCAAATAGTCCCCTCAGAGATCTCCATCTTTGATGTGCACCCCCCCTCCCTCGAAACAAAACATGATTTTACCCTCAACTGTCTCAGACTCAGTCCCACCGGCTCCAAGTTGCTTTGGCTGCTCCTAATCCTCTTACCCCCCCTCTCAGCAATTAGACGTAGCCCCAGGGTGTCAATTACTACCATTCATCCCCTCCATAGCCCGCCTCTTGAGTTTAAATGACACGCTCTTTTAGAGGGGTAGCTCTAATTATATAATTACTCCAGCTCAACCACCTTCCCACCATGAGTGCTCAGGCATGGACGACCCCCTCACTTCTGATTTACTTCAAAACCCCCTCCAGACAAACTTTTAAGTTTATATATTATAGCTTGGTGTTTTTGTTTGCGAGGGAGCTCTTTGGTTGAGACACAGCCAGAAAGCAATATCCGTCAGCAATATCCTGGCAGGTTCTTGTGAAAGTATGTCACTCTGGCAGAGTCGGAGGAGCAGCAGGAACAGGATGCCATTAATGCACTTTGTAGCGCACCAGATTTGCTGCTCTTTCATTCTGCAGGTTGTACAGTATGTCTCTCGCTGCGAGCCGCAAGTCTAACCCCACCCTGGAGATTGAGTGAAAGAGGGCTTTGTGCGCGCACGCTCACACAAACTTACACACACACACACACAGTGCCCTTTTCTCCAGTCAGTGTGAAGTCAGGCATAGGCAAACACACTGAATCTCTCCTCAGCAGATTTGGTCAAGATGTCTGCTTTCAGTTACACTTCCTAGCCCCGAACATCTGACTTGGTGGTCATGTGATTAAACAATATACCGGTCATTTCCATCCTCAGACAGCCAGCTACCGATTGTGCACACGTGCCACCTGTTTGTTTCCGATGTTTTCTCAAGAAATGAATCTTTGAGCTACAATGTCTCCGTAGAAACGAACCCACGTTCTCTTCTGGTTTGGTCAAGTTTCACATGTGATGCAAGGAGCAGGTTCATATGAACTTCCTGTGCACATGTGCTAATGTGATCTGTGGTTTCATTGTAGCAGTACGGTTGGATTATTATCACTTCTGTTTTTGAGATTAGTTTGCGTTGAGTTCCGTGTTTTCAGTTTTTATTCATTCTCAACATAAACTTTAAAGACTTGGAAGGAGTCCAGCACTCTATCTCTTACTCTCTTTCAGCCACTCTGTGTTTACCCAGTCGACTCACAGCCAGTGGCTTCACAGACGTCATCCCGCATTGTCTGCACTTGTACAAACTTCTCTTCTAAAAACAAAATCCTGCGCGATTGTCTGCCTGACACGTTGTTTCCCGATGATGCAGAAACCGCTGGTGCTAAAATGATCCTGGGAATTTTTTAACTTCTTCTTTTAGGATCATCCCCAGCTCTTAAAGCCACCAATCCACTTTCCACTCACACTTATGCGGTAGGGTGGGTGAACGGAGCACTCCCACGTAGGAAGTGGAAAATAAGTGGGGGGAAGGAAGATGGTTCATCTTCTTTGTTGTTCCATCTCTTTACTCTGCTCACGATGCACGGGCAAGCTACTACCTACACCTGTATACACAAACACAATCTTAAAGCATTCATGGACACTCCCTTTTTTATATATATACATATATTGGAACAGAGTTTGCTCGCCACCTGTCGAGAAGAGGAGTCCACTCATGTACGTGACAAATTAGAGCTTTCCCAGTCAGGAGATTCAACCGTATTTCCTTTGTTTGTTGTTCCTGTCTGTCTGGCAGTTGTCTCCTTAGATGACTATCAAAACCACAAGCACTCCTCTCACAATCCTGTCCGTCTGCCTGATATGGGTCTGCCTGCTGGCAAAGTCAAGTCTGAACATGACCAAAGGAGGTGGATGCCAGAGCACGCCGCTGTTATTGTTCAGACTTCACAGGAGAAAATCTGTTCTTCCCCCTTTGGAGAAAAATTGTCTGGATCTTCTTGTGGTTATGTTGATTGTCTGCTTCTGCTCTGCACATTCCAAAAGACATGCAGCCTTTAATGAAATGAATATTTTCATGCTCATAAATGTTGTATATTCCTCCAGTTGATCATCATGAAAGTCTGAGTCATTTAGTTTCTCAACCATTCATTAAGTATCCAATAATTGAGTCGGTTTGGTTTTACAGAATCAACTGAACCCTTTCCTCTCTCTTTTTCCAGAGGCCACGATAATGAAGGTCAAACGCCTTTGCAGGTTCTGTGATGTAATGGTAACCAGTTGCACGGGCACAGGGACCTGCAAGGTGGAGTGTGACCGCACTGCCATCTGCCCCCACGAGGATGAAGTCTGTGTCAGTATTTGGTAAGTGTCTGCTCATCTGAACACGATAGTTGGATTTATATATATATTTCTTAAAAGCGCAACATTGAAATGGTCATTTTCGGGCATCATTTCCTCCCTGGAACCCTCAGATTTCTTCCTTGAAATCACCTTTTCTTTGAACATTTTCCTCCGCTCTTCTGTAGACGGTTTCCTGGGTTATGGCAGCACATGAGCACTTTACCAGCCAGCCACATTGAATCTGAGTCTGAATGTGAGAAGCAGCGGGAATCTGCAGGAAGCAGATTTGTGTTGGTGTTAAAACCCTCAGGCTGCGTAGCTGTTTCTCATTATATTAGCTGTGTAGCGGGCATGTTATGAGCTGAGGTTTGCAGAAAGCTAATGGCACACGGACAGCGGCACCTCTTTAAATTTTTCTCCTTTAACAAGTTGGCCAACACCACTCAGCGGGAGTGAAAATGTAAATATGTATATTTCTGCATGTTCAGGTTTTTTCCTTGCATCCTGTTTGTGATGGTATTGCAAAGCTATGCTGTTTGTAAATTAGCATAATGCTGACACCGTGGGCTGCTGAATGAGACAAATATGCCTTTTATAGGTACGAATTAAATCACTTATTAGCCCATCACCTAGTTTCATGAGAACACTGATCCAAAGAATTGTAAATTAAGGTTCCACATCAAACGGAACTCAGTAAATGGCAGCATTTTCTACGTGTGTTTTCTCTCTCAAAGGAGGAAGAAAGACGACAATGTCACCTTTGATACCGTCTGCCACAACCCAGCTTACAAGCTCTACGGCCTGGCCTTGGAGGATTACAACACCAGCAGGTGTGAGATGAAAGAAGTAAAGGGTATGGGCTCAGAGTTCTTCATCTGCTCCTGCTCCGAGGAGGAGTGCAACGAGGACGTCATCTTTAACTCCTGTAAGTAAAAGCAGCATTAACTGATAAACGTCCTCCTCCCCCTTACAGGCATGAAGCAACATCAGCATCGCTTGTTCTGCTTTTAGAAACAAGAGAGGTCAAATAGTTGTCTCTCCAATCTGGTCGCCACCAACCTGTTAGCAGCTGAATGCAAAACTATAATTATAACTACTAAGTACACTGATAAATGAAGATATTATAAATGTACTCCAGTAATTACATCTGCAGCACAACAACAAGAGACTATAAAAATGAGTAAAACAAGCAAACAGAACCGATATTATATATTAATAATAGTATATAACATGTAAAAGCTAAAAGCCTAAAACAAGGGTTTTAAAAGGGATGTAACAGCACGTCTGCAAGCCTCATTTCCTCATATTAACCAGCTACTGTGGTTATTGTTGTCTGCAGTATTGTGCTGTGCAAGCTACATACAGTAGACGCATCAGCTGTCGGTTGAAGATGAAAAAACAAAAAAAGATTAGCGCGGCTTTAAGTTTGTTTCTGTATATGTTTTGCATTATGACTGTTGTTCCTGCAGTGCTGCAACACATCCTCTTACATCTGCACGACGTTACATGGTGACGTCCTGCTCAGGGTCCACCCAGTATTACATGGTCAACCCGTGTAAGGCGTCATGCATGAATGCTAACACATGTGCATTGTAATGTTCCCCGGATACATGATTACAAGCAGCCTGTGCAGACATTGGCTTGTAGACTCCAGTTACAACATTGGCCCTGGAATCAGATGTATTTTGACTACAGCATCCAGGCAATAATAACACCGAGGTACATTTCCGAGACTTGGCTCTGCACAGAGAGTCAAAATTGAAAGCATCTGCACTGTGCAAACCACGTCATGGAAATAGATTCGCTCACTGTGGGGAATGTCTGTGTACTCCCTGTACCTTCTCTTTACACAAGACAGTGTTGTAATGAGGGCGTTCCAACAGATGCATACAAATATACAACAACAGCAATACAGTAAATATGGTAAAAAGGACCCTGCAGTCTGCAATCGTGATATCCTGTAATCCACCAGCTGGTGTCCAGAGTATAAGAACGACTAATTAATGTGTGTCTACATTCAAAAATATTTAACTAGGTTTAAAACAATAATTAAAGCTATCACAGCTTGAAGAAGAAAAACTTGGTCTGACAACTAATTTGACTGGTTAGGAGGTTTTTATTTATAAAAACAAAGGATGTGTTCACACCAGCCGAACATTAGAGCTTCTATCCTCCTCGTGCGGCTTGTTTGGGTTGGTATGAACACAGGAAACTAACTCTGGTGTGAACCAAACAACCACTCTCTGATCCGTCTCGAAGCGGTCGTCCCCGGACGCCTTCATCTAAACTCTGGAGCGATTCATTTCAGGTGTGAACACCTTCAAAACACCGTTTCCTGTTTTGGTGACTGGTGAACTCGTGTTGTCTTTGCACGCTACACGTTGATTGACAGGGGGGAAACATGGGACCAGTGGTCCTCTGTGATAAGATCGTCTGGTTGCAGAGCCTCTTCCCCTGATGCCTTTATTATAACATAATTTAATACCCGCTGTCTTACCAGACGTTCATATGCACAATCCCCTTAAGTCCACTGATATGCTCTCCAGATCAGAACCAGCTTGAACATAAACAGAACCTGATGCTTCTCCGTGATTTATGATGTAGTCAGAAAGGAATCACGAGGGTTTCTTGACCTGCCAAATATCTAACCGATAATCAAAGTGTGAGTTTGTCCTTCTTGAACACAAACAAAATTGAAACAATGTATCATCATGATGTTGTTTTGATTAAAGGAGACGGACCTTTATGTGTGAACACGACTTTGGTTACTGTCGAATGTCTGTTAAAACATGTGTAAGCAGAACATTTCGGCAAAGGAAAAGTCTTCAGCTGATCCCAAATCACTGTTTCAGCATCAAATTGACAATTTTTTCCCCCCAAACATTCAATATATCGTAGTATAAGTGAGACCTGATCCGTGCGAGGGAGGCAAAGTGACAGGTTGGTTGTGAGAAAAAGCTTCTCACTCTATGAAAATCAAAACAAACTGTCTGGGGCCATGTTGAGGATTTCAGACATGTGGTTTCCTGTTTAGAAAAAAAAAGGGCTTGACTGGGCAGCCAGCTCCGATGCCCTCCCCGCTCATCCTCCTCCCTTCCTTCAACCACGTCTCCTCCCCACAGCTGCACTTGCTGCTCATGTCAGAATGTTTTTTAAGTCATCCATCAAGCCTCTTAAAAAGAATTTAACAATGCGTAAGAGCGAAATCTTTTGCCTCACCACCGTAATCATGTTCAATTTAAAAATGAAGGTGAGTAAAAGCTGTGTTATAATACATAAATTTACACCTCATCAAGCTGCAGCCCAATCAGGGTTCCCTCGTGAACGTCTCGTGCCTGTAGCTTGACTTTTTTTATAGGTGTTCTTTAATGACTGCAGCTTCAGAAACGGCACCACAAGACAGCAGAAGTATAAATGTTTTTGCCAAAACCATAGCTGAGCTCCCAGACACACCACCTCCCAAATTATAAGAATCAGACAGAAAACTATAAAGAGACACAATATGCGGTTGACTGGGTCTGGTTTGGAGCAGTTTGCCTTCGTGGCCCAGACACTAACTTTAGCTTTCGGAGACATTAGACATTCCACAGGGAAGGGTCAGGTTCCTCCGTTGTTCAGAGAACATTGCTTTACTCTGAGCTAGATTTTGTTTCAATCTAGCGGGAGAGAATTTGACTTTTATATGCTTTTATTAAGAGGAGACACATTGTTTCATGTTTGTGATGGTTCCAAAAACGCACAAGTGGGAAAATAAAAATAAAACTCCAATGCAAGAGGAAAGTAAAATCTCCCGCTCTGATATTCTAAACTAATAACTTGTTCATCCTGTTTTTCTACCTCATCTTCTGCTCCCTCAGATTCCCAGGTTGCCGTCATCTTAGTGAGTCTGGTTCCACTTCTAGTCATGGCGATTTTGGTCATCACTTCCTTCTACTGTTATCGAGTCTACCGGCAGCGCAGGGCCGGCACCAAACGCAGGAAAGGTCCCCTTCTGGACTTCAGTGACGGACACGCCATCATGGTTGACGAGGAAGGTTCGGACAGCAGCTCTACGCACGCTAACAACCTCAATCACAATACTGAGCTGCTGCCCATCGAGCTGGATGTCCCGGTCGGAAAAGGACGTTTTGCAGAAGTGTACAAAGCCAAACTGAAGCAGGGGACTTCAGTCAGTGAGGAGCAGGGCTTCGAGACTGTGGCTGTCAAGATCTTCTCATACGAGGAGTACGCCTCCTGGAAGAATGAGAAGGACATTTTCTCAGACGCGGACCTGAGACATGAGAACGTGCTCCTCTTTCTGACAGCGGAGGAGAGGAAGGTGCAGAGACAGTACTGGCTGATCACTGCGTACCAGCCGATCGGGAACCTTCAGGAGTACCTGATTCATCATGTTATCGACTGGCGCGACCTGTGGCTACTGGGGGAGTCGCTAGCCCACGGATTGGCCCACCTTCACAGTGACCACACCTCGGGCGGTCGCTACAAGGTGCCGATCGCGCACAGGGACATTAAGAGCTCCAACATACTGGTGAAAAATGACCTCACCTGCTGCCTGTGTGACTTTGGCCTCGCACTTCGTCTGGACAACACTCTGTCTGTGGATGAGCTGGCAAACAGCGGGCAGGTAAAGTCTGCTTTTTAATCCTAGATATGATCTACAGATGTAAAGGGCTGATAGAAATAGTGTTGTAGGTGTTCCTGTTGATGTTTTATTATAGTCGCTATCATATTTCTTAATGGACTCATTATAAAGATGAGCCCAGAGATGTTTCAGTCAATCAGAATTACTCTTTATAAAAGCACATCGCCTTTGCTGCCCAACACAACGAATGCATTGTAAAGCCCTTAATGCATTTGGAGGAAGTGTCAATGAACATATTATTCCGAGGTTGTAATTATGTAAAGACGAGCAGAGAGTCGCATCGTGGTCAAACACAGTTGCTGCTTCCCAGCTCTCCTGACGTGCAGAACAATGTGTATGACATTCAATAACATGAATAATATCTTACTGTTACAAGTCACCCCGTAAATGTTGTTTTCCTGTCCTGCCTTTGTAACAGGTGGGAACAGCCAGGTACATGGCTCCAGAGGTCCTGGAGTCCAGAATCAACCTGGAAAACATTGAGTCTTTCAAGCAGGCCGATGTTTACTCCATGGCTCTGGTACTGTGGGAGATCATCTCCAGGTGCGGCGCTATCGGAGGTGAGATATGATCGGACGCACGTGACTGTACCGTAGGACTAAATGCTGTTTTGATCAGAAGCGTTGCTTCGCTGTTGGAGGTAGGTCACGATCACAGAATTTCGGATCACAACAGGAGCTGCTGTGAAGCCTCAGGGATTACTACACGCTAGCCTTTATTTGCGGGGAGATTTCAAAGGATTGCACCTCGCTGCTCTCACCACCCACGGAACCTTTTCATGATTTCTTCCGTTTGGCGGAAGTCAGCTTGTCAGCTAAATATGAACATTATTCGCTTGACCAGTAATGTGACTGTACACACAGTCAAAGTAACTGCGGTGTGACCTTCAGTTAATGATAGAGACATCTACGCTTTCCCTTGTAAATTAGAGATTAGCCTGGGATGTTGCATGCAAAGGAAATCAATAGAAGCACTGATTGATGAAATCCCCCTCGGAGCCTGTGTGACTACGCTCTAATGTAAAAAGGAAAAATTGCTTCCACATCTCACTTGACCTCTGAGGACTACAAGCGCGACTTTACAAATTAGGTGTACAGGGATCAACTCCACCTTGAGTTCACTCACTAGATGTGCGACACGGTGTAACAGGACTTATGTGTGTGTCGTCCACCTCCCATTAATCTCTGTGAGAACCAAACCTAAGAGTCAAACGCGCAATCCATCTTGCGGAGGTCTCAAGGATCAGCCGTCACTTTACTAATGTACCGTCACTTCTTCTTGTCACTCCGCAGAAAAAACAAGGTCAGGATATGTGCGAATAATAGAAATGGGTGATTATGTGAGAGCAAACCACAGAGCAGTAATTCATGTCGACGTTTGTTTTCACTTCCCTTCGCTGTCTCTGCGGGCCAGTTTGTTTCTGGGACTGCTTCTGTCTCCATTGTGTCAAAGCCGTGATTGAAAGCTGGATTTGGGCATGAACTCTTCTCGGTTAGCGTTTTTCCTGTTTTGCCCCCACAGTCTCCACAGGGGGGCCCTTCAAGTGAGAGTCTTATGAAGACAAAAACATGGCCAAGTGACCCACGATCCCACTTGCTTTTCCTTCCCAACAGCAAGAATATGTGCGCCCTGTGGGTACACCTTTAAAAAGAAAATAGACTATTTCCTGTTTTGCAAGGAGCACAGTCCCAAGGCAGACTGTAAGTATGGATTGCCTCTTTATACGAGGATGTGATGTCCCTGGAGAGCGAACCAGAGGAGGATACAAGTTGGTCGTGGTGGCCTAAATGAATCCAGACTCTCTGGATGAAAGTGGTTTTGGTCTTACTTGTTTTCTTCTTGAGGGATTTCAGGGACAACAGATGAATTCATTCCACGCACCACGCAAACACACACACACACCATTACATTAATTTCTCACTTTTATTCCATGACTTTGCATTTAAGACCGGTAAGCAAACATTATCTTAAACACGTTTCAAGACTGAATGTCCTTGCACAGAAAACTCTCCGCTTCTAAACTTGACGACTTCTCCGCATGTCTTTGCCCTCTGTCGGTCTCGCTCTTTCTTCCTTCCCCGAGGCAGGTGAAGCAGCAGTTAATTAATCTCCCACTGCACCCGCAACACGGTAGACAAGCATCCAGTTTAACTCATGCCAGCACAGACAGACAAGGAAGACAGGCTAGGGTGGGTTTTCCAGAGAGAGGGGGAGCGGAGGGGTTCCCAGCTCACCCATGGACCGGCATATTGACTCCAGACAGGAGCAGCTTGAGCACTTAATGCATTTTTCTGTTTATCTCTACAGAAAGAGATGTAGTGCTCTCCAGGATGAGCCGAGCGGTGGAATCCATAGTATATTACGAGCAACTACAAGGAGACATTCTCATGCTGAAAACATAAAACCTTGTACAAACACAGCCAGGCGGACTCGTCTGATGGCCCCTGTTAAGGAGGAAAGAATTTGGCACAAATGATACACAGATTGGTTTCTATCTATCTAACAGCTAAAAAGAAGTTCACATAGGATGCTGGTAGAGGTCTGGTATTCATTCTGGAGTCGGCACCAGGAGAGTAAAACTGATGAGTGCACATAAGGATTTCACGCTCCCACATTTCCTGTCTATTGTTTTTCCACCATATAAATCTGTGACTCACTCGTGACACCCTGACTCACCTCGGGCTGAGACAAAATAGGAGCATGTGCCTCCACTAACACACACATTGAGAGTGACACATCCCAGGGCATGGTTATTTCGGAGGTGAAGCCCCGCTTGTCTCTATCATCTCCGATTCCACCTGCCTGTGTGCGCTTGTGGACGACAGATGTCTGATCAGCCCTCTGCGCCTCGGTGGCAGGCAGCCACATAGCCGCCCTTTCACAGTCCCTGAGCCTCGGACGGATCTGAGATCTGCCAGGCGAGAAGAGCACAACCGCGTGTCGACGGTGCCAGTCAGCCAGCCGTGAGCCATCTCTCTCTCTGCTTTCTTTATCTTCCAAGACTACAGAGACAGGGAGTTAGAGTGAGTGGAAAACACAGTGATCAACACACCTTCGGAGACGGGCGAGCTGGATTCAAAGCAAAGGCCTCTTTTTCTTACCCAAAAGCCTCTCCTGTATAATTTAGCTGGTCTAGATTTAGGGCTTGGAAACACTATGAGGGCGTTCCTCAGGCGGGTGGGGCTAAGTACAGGACAGTGGAGTGGTGTTGAGCATGGAGCAGTAGAAAGAGAAATGCCTTCACTCCCTAGGGGGAAAAGTCGGGCTAGACTAGAGAGGAGGAGGTTATGGCAGCTGTGTTCCAGATGTCAGATCATCAACCCCGTCAGGACTGGACGGCCTGGTGGCATGCTGTACGTATATGTGTATACGGAAGGGGTCTCACATAGTCCACACATGAGGACAAGTTTTGTTATTTCCCCAGGAACGACTTGCCGACAAAAGGTGTCTGCAAAATGTGGTCTTCTATAATGGGGTTGGGTGAAGGTATGCACCAGTTCTAGTTAATGGGTTGTGGAGCCCCGGCAAGTCGATGCCATGTGTGCAAAATTAAACTCTGCTAATGTGCAATATGCATGCAGGCAACGTGTGTGTCTGCACTAAATGACTTTAACAACCTGCGAGGAACACAAAACAAGTGTCGCAGCCACCACAGCTTAATGAAATCCAGCAGAGGAGGCTGGGAGGGGATTAGTCCAGCTGTTGTTGAGTCAGACAGACGTTGGGAAGCAGACAGTGTTACTGTGATCACATTACAGATATATTACCATGTACATGTCGAGTCTCTTTTGGGATCTCTACATTATTTATGTGTTTAGGTGACAGGAAATTTATGCTTATAATTAGACTTGGAAGGGCAGCGGATTAAGCGCCGTGTATCAATAACATTTTGTCCATCCCCGTTTATATGATTAAAGGTCGACAACCCAGCACAGCTCGACAAATTACAGCCCGCGAAATGACCATTGAAATAAATCAACGGCTCCGATCCATGAAAGCTGAACATTCTAATCATCATGAAGGGAGGTTATATTACAGGGTGTACCGAATATTTTGGCAAGTGAGTGCATGCGCTAGCAGCGAAAAACTTCACATCACCACATGACAGCTGCCGTAGGAGATATAGCATAAGCTGCTCATTGTTGCTGCCCTGAACTTGTTGTATTGCTGTGCAGGAGTCTTGTAAATACGCAGTCTACCACAGAATTACACACTGTTGTGTTTGCAGGGTTGGCCTAGTAAAAACGTCTTTCTTTAGAGTAGGACCGGCCAGCCTCCCCATGCTGGAATACACACTGTTGTTTACACGGCGCGGCAGTAGGATTCCTATATTTTTGGACCCATTGTTTGAGACACATAAACATGTTTGCCCAACGGTTTTCCCAAAGTGCCTTCGCAGTCTGGAACACAAGCTACACACTCCCCAGGACCTGTCAAAACAATAAGAAACATCTGTCTTCTTTTATCTTAAAGTTGACCGATGGTTGGGTGGGGCCGCGTCGAAGCTTTTACTCGGAACCGGAGGAAATGTGCTTCCAAAGCGGTCCGTGCCTCAGACGCCTCAAATTCCTGTTGGGCAGGTTTCATAACTTCCTGTGAGCCTCTTTTCAACATGAGTACATATAATGGAATGAAACTCTTCTGATTCATCCCTCGAGCTTTAAACTAACACGTGTCAGGCCCGCTCATATAGTTCACAGATTAACAGATGGTTTTGATTCTTATATGTCCATTTCTTCACACCTTTAGTTTTCCTCATACATGCGGCGTCCGTGTATTCGTAAAGCCCACATGTTCGCCGTGTGGCCGGATGAGGTACTGCAGTGTGCGTCGGATTGGCTGCTTTGTTTCACTAATGTAAACTGTGTGGGTCAGATTTACGTTCAATCTGTACACAATAAATAACATCCCTACAATGACAAATACAAATACAACACAGACTGAGTATATATAGAATTATCCTGTATAGTATGTGCAAGGGTTGTGAGGGTTGTGAGACATTCACAAGGACACGAACAGGAACTCACAACACAAATCAAAAGCAGCAGCGGCTTCCACCCTGACGTAGTTATTGCATCACCTGAGAGGCATCGTTGTGTTCGACTCGGTTCAACTGAATTCTATCATCTGTTTTTGTTCACTCTCCCGGAGCTGTTATCTCTCTGAGATTCTCTGTCCGTTAAATCTCTCGGTCATCTTTGATAAGTGGGGAAACCCGCTGAAAGCTAATTATTTACTCGAGTGTTCTTCGCGCAGACGTTGGCTTATCTCTGCGGATTCTGTGTTTTCTTTGTACGAAGCACTCGGCGCTTCAAAGTCCGTTGGAATTTGCGGTTTGTTGCTTTACTTCAAAGCTACATTAACTCATGTAAAGATAAATTGTCTTTGGAAAGTCTTGACCCACAGTTCCCTCTCCGCTGTATCATCCCTGCCAGTGCTCTTAAATCTCGCTCTGAGTAAACCGTTAAATTGCCTTTGTCGAGCGCAAGGATTTTGTTGCGTAAGACAGCTGACACAGAGCCAAATGTTGTGTTCGGGAGATTGATGCTGCGGGTAGAATATGATACTTAAAAGTGTTTCCCATTCAGCAATCCCATCAGCAACGCGGGATTCTACAGTAGTTTGTGCTGCCTCTGTGCTATTTAAAATATGCAACCTGCAGTTTTAATTCAGAGCACAGAGGATCCTTTGAGAGGTGTTATTGATGTGTGTGCTGTGGGGCTCTGCCATCTGATCCAGCCTCCCTCTTCAGCAGGGCTGCATCCTCCTCTAGATGTGAATGGGATTCAAATTTTTTGTTGCCTGCATAAAATAATCTGTTCCTTCCTCTTGTTTGTGCAGAGGTGAAGGAGTATGAGCCTCCCTTCGGGAACCTGAGGGAGCACCCGTGTGTAGAGAGCATGAAGGACAGCGTCCTCCGGGACAGAGGAAGACCTGAGATCCCCGACAGCTGGATCAACCACCCCGTAAGAGACACAAAACACACATGACATGTGACAGAATTCCGCTTTAAAAACATGTCGCTGCAGATTCGGGGATTTTCATGTTTGCAGGGATTTAAAGGGCTGAGGTGAATCTCAGAGCAACTTGGGAATTGAAGTAAAGTAACTTTCCAGGGCAAAGAGTCAGTTGATAATTTGTCACCTGCGTCATCTTCTACGCTGTAGTGCACCGGGGCAGCAGGGTTACAGATTGTTACACTCAATAAGCTCAACAGGAAAGGTGGTTCTGTCCTGGGGTGGACCTGGGATCTTTAGTGGAGGTCTCAGAGGAAGCTCTTCAGTATTATGGGCGGTGCCTGTCATCCTCTGCACGTCACGCTGGAGACGGCCCAGATATTTTTATGTTATTGTCATTTATGAGAAATCTCAAAAAGTGCTTCTCTTATCTGATCTCATATTTGTATTGTGAAAGTCAATGCGTTATGAGTTATTTCTATAACTAATGTTTGAAGAATCAGCTCCGCCAATCAAGCGCAGCGTGCACCTGCCAGATGACAGAAGGACATGGTCTCAGCTTTAGGAGATGATTATCTTCCTCGTCAATCTGTGTGTATTATTGACTGATTGTATCTGTGCTCCTCTGCTCCCCCTGCAGGGCATCCAGGTGGTGTGTGCCTCTATAGAGGACTGCTGGGACCACGACCCGGAGGCCCGCCTGACCGCCCAGTGTGTCGCCGAGCGCTTCGATGAAATGGAGTACCTGGACAAGCTGTCGGACCGCTCCGACTCAGAGGAGAAGATCCCTGAAGAAATCTTAATAGTAGATGAGAAGTAGAGCTCAACAGAATCGCCGCCCTCACCTGGGTGGCGGAGGAATTACAACCAAAGCAGCTTGGAGTGAAAGAAATTCCAGTGGATCCGCTGTTTGTCACCGGCTCGTCAGAAATGTCCGACAGGAGAGCAAACTGGAAAATAAGAGACGGAGGTTTTCTTTTTCTTTTACATGCATCAAAGACTGGATCAAGTCATAAAGAGATGGGGATATCACAATACCAAGCTTGTTAACCAAAGACTGTTTGCACTTTATCATTATCTATGCACACCAAATGATATATATTCAACGTCTACTTTGTCTAGACAAGAATTTTCAGGTATACAAAATAAAGGGACAACATATATTTAGATTAACGGAGACGAGGCGAGATATGAGATATTTTTAAGGTTAAGACTGTTAACACACTAATATCCCCCTCACAGAGTATTTGAATATTTAAATGTTTTCCAAAGTGGCCTTGGATAGATATTTACAGGTCTGGATGACGTAAGATTTAAGGGGCATGTATGATTTCTTCTCGCTGGGTTGGGATTTCCCCACAGCAAAGAATTAGAAAACCCATCTGCTGGGAAGGCAGATATCAAATCTCAAGGACTATGAACTGTTAAGTGATGACTGCAAAGTCAGCCATATAGGATATATATGTGTGTGCGTGTGTGTGTGTGTGCGTGTATGTGTGTATTACTCAGAGGAAGCTGATCTGTAAAAGAAAGCCTGATTAATTACCGTGAAAAGATATATATGTATTAAGGAATCTAAACTAAATGCTGCCTATTTACTATAAACGCTAACATTTTGTGACAGAGAAGGGAATTAATCCCGTGCTTAGATAAGATTATATATCAAAGTAATTTTTGTATAAAAGTGTAAAGCCATAAAATAAAAGTGTTACTGTATCCGCTACATCAAGTGTTATTAATGCTTCATAGTGTTAACCTGTGGTGCCGCTGGTTATTACCTCTGAGGAGGAGGAAGAGGAGGTCATGTTTTCATCGTGTCAGCAGGATTACAGCAAAACTACCTGGTCGATTAACATTAAACTTGCAGCAGGGTCAGAGGATGGAAGGAGGGAAGGAAGAACCCACTTAGCTTTGGGGGTAAATGACTGGATGATGTCGGACGACCCGTCTCCCCGTTGCTCCAATCTCAAAGGAAAAACAAACCTGGTTTATTTACAGTGGAAATATGTTCCAATGTGTAGGATTAAGTGATAAAAGTTTGCATCCACTGGTGTGATTTTAATTTACACATGTGAGGTTTAAAACCTGCCACCTGCCACCAACGTGTCCCTGAGATAATGAGGCTTTATTTGCATATAATACAAGAGGGGGCCTTCGGCCTTGGTGGAGGTCAGTGCCCTTCTAATTAATCTAAAGGTTTAATATGAGATGATTGACAGTCTGTCAAACCCATAATAATCCATCACTTTAATAGCAAATCTGTACTGTTCCAGGTCCACACCTACTGGTTATTGTCAAGGTGACATCAGGAGGTAGTCTCACTATAAGCTAATATCTTACATAGAAAATGTATTTCAAGCTCCGTGAAACAATATTTTTGAGTAAAACGACTCCCTCTAATGCTACATGTTGCTAATCTTGTTGATCCTACGGAGAATTTACAGCCTGCAGCTGTGCAGCGTTTTAAATTAATTGCGTTGTTTGATTAAACCTTATGGTTTACGGTCCCTTCAGTTCACGCTGGATCCCACATCTGACGCCTCCACACACAGATAAAGTATTCTGACACAGGTAGACGAGTGTATAAGAAAGGCCTCATATACCAGTGAAAACACAACTAAAACACCGGTGATTAAAGGTAAAAACAGACCAATGCTGTGCTTTATCTATTTGAATTTTCTCATTCCTTGATAGAAAATGTTTCACTATAATATATTTTAAATATTCACTTTTTAAAAACCTTTCTCGTCCGGAAATTCAACGTTCAATAGGCAGCATATGTTCTACTTTCTCACTTGGGAATTAAACTTCTGCAGGATGTCTCGCATCAGTTTTATCAAGATCATGGTGGTTCATCAGTCGCTCTGAGGCTTGTGACGGAAAGCGTACGTTCTCGTTCTGGCACACTGTGACACCAACTTTAATCATATCAGTATGAGTCACACATGCACGGCCACGCTCGACATCCTGGCATAAAAACCTACATTTTCCATCAGGTATTTACTGAACAAACACTTGAACGCACCACTTAAGATTCATGATCATTTTATGCACAGGGAACTTGTAATTCCTAAACAACTAATGAAAAAATCCCTACAGGAACACCTGCAGCAGGAAATGTGTGGCAGAGCCTGTTCAAAGTCAGTTAACGTGTAACCAATTTGCATCAATAATTCAATCCACTTATATGAAGGAGATTATTGATTGACGCTTTTGGAATGTTGTTCCATTCTTCCACAAGAGCCGAACACGATGACGTACAGAACATCACTCAGATGCTGATAGAAGTAAAAGCAGGATTCAACGAGCAATAGTCCATCGAATATGTGGGTCAGCAGTCGGGTCAGGGCCTCCGTGGGGACGACGGGCGCGTAAACCAGCTTCTCTTAAGAGCGGTTGAGAGAAAGTCTCTGCATAGATCTGCCAGTTATTCAAACCGCACTTCATCAGCTAAACAAGTAGCTATCAGACAGTCATGCAGTCGCAGCAGACAAATGTGTTATGACAGCGTTGTGACACATCCTCTGCAGGCATGCGGTTGACTGGCTGCGGTGTCAAACTGCTGGAAGAGACTTCTAAAGGGTTTTCAGTTTTGAAAACGTAGAATTGACATGTCAGCTTGCAACATGCCAAAGTCCCTCTTCCAGTTGCAGATTTGCATGCTCCTGCCGGCAAAGAAAAACACACACCCGCACACACACATAATGACATGCACTAATTTGTATGCTCAGAAATATAAAAACATCCCTATTGAGACCACAAGATGCATCAAACTCTCTTATTGATTGCACTTTGGAGGATAAACAGTGGCTTATATTGTGCAACAACTGTGTGTATGTGTGTTTGCTGCATGCGGTCAAGGCTCAGCAGGTCCACGTGGAGTCTGGAAAAGAGTGTGTCTGCAGTTGATGCTGACAGATATTTCATCCCGAGCCCAGAACTGACTCAGGAGCACGTCTGTCTCTGTGGGCGGCTTTCATCCTACCTGTCTGCCTCTCAGGCTGTCTGTTGGTCTGTCGGCTGCTTTTAATTCATCCATTGACTCAGAGTGCGGTGCTGGTATAAAAGGCTCCACTAGGCAAAAATTGACTGTAAATCAGGGCTCACAGCGGGACGACAAGCTACCAGGAAGGGAATGCAGACAGTGCAGCGTGTGTGTGCATGTGTTCATGCCTGCATGTGTGTGTTACATGTGCTGGAGCTCTCTAATATCGAACCCGAGAAGAAACTCTATGATGTCAAAGATGCAAAACATTGACGTATGCTGCAGCTGTGAAGCCGATCCCCTGAAAATGCATGAACTGTAAAACAACTGCACTCCGGAACAGTAAGCCAGTCCTTATCAGCTACAGTGGGCTGAGCCGTCGCCTCTCGGGGAGCTTTTTGTGGCCCTTCTTGCAGTTTACATGCTCTATTTACATAATCTACGCCTCAGGCACTCTTGATGTGGGTTGAACTACTGATAAATTGGCCACCACCTCCGGATAGACATGCTGATGATAAATGATGTATAATTTTACATTATAAATGGATTACCTCAAGGGTGTCAAACGTAACAAGCAACATTTGTCTTCATTTTTCACAATCAAATCATTTGATGCTGATTCACCTGAAGCGGCGGAGTCAAGTTCAGGAAAAGGGGAACGCCTCCCCGAAACAGTGTTTTTATTTTTACGAACATCACATTTGTTACTGCCCCTGAAAGAATGTCGTCTTCATTCCGATAGTAAATCCAAATAAGCTTTTACCGTGTTATTGTAGGAGCACAGCTTGGTTAACAGTCTGGGACAGGTGTAAAGCAATTACATATGAATCATATACGGCACACACTCAGTCAACAATAATCCTGTTATATTTAATCCTGTTATGCCAGTTTACACTGCAAATGAATTTCCTCATCTTGGGCTTCGGCAATAGTTGTAGTAGAAAGGTAATAAAGAGGACAAGAAATTACATTGTTTTCTTTCTTTTCGCTCCTTTATTTTTTTTTGAGGCTGGTATTGATTTTTATTTTGTGTCTCTTTGGCATAATAATTGCTCCTGGTGGTACACCTACAAGGTGGCTGTCACAGTTGGTGTTATAATCTAATGTTGGCACGCTCCCCTCAATGCTGCATCGCCTGCAGCTCCACCGCAGAACGTTGCCTATTGCCTGCAATGCGTCTTTCAACCAGGAGAGGGCGCAATCGTTCTACTGCATACTGCTGACCGAGACATCATTTGTGCCTTGTGGAAACAACTGGGCTGAAGTGCTGAAGTGCAGGATCCAGTGTGCTTACATTTCTGCTGTGATGGGAAAAATGGGAGCACTGCGCTGTGAAAATGGAGCGGCTGACCTCAAGATGTGACAGGTCTTTTCATTCCAAAAACCCCTAACCGGTCTCCAAACACAAGTCGATTTGCACAATGTTGGAACCTAATTTGCATTTAAACAGCTGCCGTTGACAGTTTTACTTAAGAAATTTGTATTTGTCTGATTCTCTCGCTCCATGGGGTCTCTGCCTCTTAAATTGCCACAGCAATTCCCATCACTTGCAAGTCACAATATTTAAGATAGTATATCTCAGGCCACCAGTGTGCAACTGTATTCTTGTCAGCTGCTCAATCATAAAGTTCGGGC
>CAAKHC010015682.1:45559-61370 GCA_901007825.1 Macroramphosus scolopax | reverse complement strand
ATTCTCTCGCTCCATGGGGTCTCTGCCTCTTAAATTGGCACAGCAATTCCCATCACTTGCAAGTCACAATATTTAAGATAGTATATCTCAGGCCACCAGTGTGCAACTGTATTCTTGTCAGCTGCTCAATCATAAAGTTCGGGCGGCCAACAGCATGCGGGGTGTTGAGCCAAGAACTACCCGTCATTGCTTGCACGTCGTACACTATTTACAAATAGGCTCACTCAACCCTTAGGTGGTCTTAATAATCCATAAGGAAACGCTCTTTTACCATAGTCACTTATCATTCCCACATACTGGTTGCCACGGTGATGACTCATACATCAATCAAAAGCTACCGAGGAGAGCGTCGGTTGGTGCGAAGTCTAAACAACATTTGAAGCTCCAGTAAGGAGATGACAAGGAAGACAAATTACTCCGACATCACCTCCTGTCTGAGCTCTCTGGCGCAGTGAAGGTCAGAGGTCATCGCCCCCCTCCGGCCCAGTCGTTTACGTTGTTAACATTCCAAACACACGTATAATTCAGTTGTTTTTTTTTTACCAAGCAGAAATCGGTGTGTGCTGCTTTATAGGCATCAATAGTGGCAGCAGCAGGAGCGACATTCTTGATGGAACTTGAACGGCCTGAACCACAATTGCATGCGGCGACTTATTGTCCAAAGGATGATGTGCCTGTGGAAATAGGAGCAGCAGGGAGCTGAAGCCCGGAGATGGAGAGACTAGTGGTTTATTAGCAGCTACTACCCCTGCTGCTGCTACTATTTTCTCATTTTTGGACTTTTATTTAAGTTATTTATGTCTGAATGAATGAATTTCCTATCTAGCAGCTCTCTTAAAGCTCCTCATGGAAGAAGAATGCTTATCAGGGACAAACACAGCTGTGTCACAAATGGCATTTCCTTTGCTCTGAAGGTATTCGTCTTGGTGACGGTACATTAAGAGTGCCCACATTTAACAGGACCACTTTTTTCGGTAGCTTCCTTGCAATTATCTGTAAAACCAAAGCTGGAAGGATTTGATTATTGGAGCCTTCAGCGGGGGGATGCCAGTCCACGTAACGCTCTACATCAATCATACCCTTTATGGGGAAATGATGATTCGGGCCTAATTTGGCTGAGTATGTTCTTTAATCTGTGTTCCATATTAATTTTCCCATTTAGAAATAATTTACTGATTGCTGTCGCGTTGAAGCTGATGTTCCATGATAAACACTGTCAATCTCCAGCCCATCAAACCTGTCTGCACTTTGTCAGCTCACCATTAAATACAAATACTAAATTATCTTTGTGTCTTCATGGCTGCAGAAGCTCAGTAGAGGTCTGACAGTCTGTCTGTCTTTCTCCTCTCTGTGTTTGACCTCTGGTGTGTCTCTCCGGTCCTGTTCCCCCGTCTTCTCCTATCTCGACCATATTCATCGGAGAGGCCAGCTAAACTTTATGTGGAAGGCGTGAATGCCGCTCTGCCAGATGACCGATTGAGGGCAACCAGGAGGAGAATCGATTGGACGCGGGCTGAGCACAGCGATGCAATAGCCGGACCAAGAGGCCACTTTTTTTATTGAACCGCTTTACAGAGGGATCTTTGGTCTGAGAATAGTAATGTACTTTGCACATTAAAAAAAAAGAAATGAAACTAAAAAGATAACAAGTTTCAGTGTGGAGTTCATGTACGCAATAAAGCTTCACAAAAACGTACCAAATCGCATGAAGACACGAAGACGGCAGTGTCAAGTCAAGAGAAATCTATGGCTATAACAGGGTTCATTCACCTGTGATCTCTGCATGAAATCCAAAGGAATTGGAAAGACATGCGCTGCGAATAATGTCATTAAGGCCACTCGTGTCTTCTTCTCTTCCTTTGAATTTGGCTGCTATCACAGAGGTCATCACTGCAGTAATATCACATACATCTGTTGTCTTCTGAATTGAGGCAGTCATGTTGGCCACTCTGGGGGGTGCGGGGGTGTGATGGGGGGGGGGGGGGGCAGAGGGAGAGAAGGGTCATTTGTCATGCTGGGACAGCTGGGAAATTGGGAAACGTACACTTCAATTTTCACACACGCGAGTCATAAGTTTCTCTCCCTTTGGGGGATGATGTCAAACTAAGTTCCAATGTTTTCTACATTTTCTTTCCATATTTGAACTTCATCACGAAGGAGCTGTTTGGACCGTACTAAAGGAAGGGATATATTGATGAGGCAGTTGTTATTCTGAAGAGGCAGAGTCCGACATTCTGCCTGCAGACAGTTGATGTCTCTGTGGAGCTCAGGTTACCTCAGTTCTCCTCATCTTTCTCCATCTCTCTCTCTCTCTCTCTTCTTGATGTATCAATTGAAACATTCTTATAAAATGTGTGTGTGTGTATACTGTATTTATGGATATAGTATAGGGATATGATGAATGGCTGCAGGCACTTTCAGCCGTGTCGACGGGTAAGAATCGATCTTGATGAATGTGGTGAACCGTGAATTTGTAACGCCCATGTTCTGTATCGACACTTTTTGAGGGAACTTCTCAGAAAAGAAAAGAGAAGCTGAAAGATTTTTACTCTGTATTCGAGTGCAAACTTGCCTAATTGGTGCATTCAGATGCAAGTTTTTTTTCACTCCCATATATTTGCGACTTGAGGCAATTATTGTGATCAAAAGGCCTCATCAGATATTGAACGGATTATGTTTTGTTATTTGAAATCATAATTTGGTTTAAAGTATAACAGATACATTCTCATTTATTATTTATTGGCCACAGAAGACTGACACGCTCGTGGCAGGGAGCGTCTTCCTCCCTCTTCCCGTGATGAAAGGCTGAACGAAGAGGAAATGAACGGGAGATGAAAATATTTCAAATATTAAATTTAATGAAAAAAAATCAAATCAAAACTGTCAATGCTGCTTAAGCTCAGCCTCTTGGCGAGGAAACAACTTTTAATACGCTTTTGAAAATGACAGATTAATGCAATGAATGCAGAAGCATCCTCAGACAGATGCAGTCTTTTAACTTTAAAGCAAAAGGCTCTCTGATCTCCCCGATGATAAATCAACACATATTCTGTATCAAATAGCTTAACCCGTTATTTCATTCTTTAACACAACAGAGAATCACTCTGGGTTCGACTGTGGATGGTTCATGCCTCTTAATGCAGTGTCAGAGGTGATCATAGTGGCTTGTCCGTGACACTATCAAGATTAACAGCTCCATCACACCAGGTGAAACTCACGGCCGACTCCACGCTGGCGCTCCTTCCATCAAAGTCAAGATTAAGTTGTTGTGCCATTGTAGAGTATCATCCAAATGTGTTCCCTAGGATTGAGTGGGCCATGTTCACATCTAGTAGATTTAACTGCTTGTCTGTGCCCCGCTGACTGTCGGATAAATGAGGCGTACTCAGAGTGAAATGGTGTGTCACTGATGAGGCCGCACAGGTAACCCCGTGCACGCGGTGATCCACATCATCAAGTCGAAAATTAATTCAGGTCATTACTCATGTTTTACCGCTGTTTCGTCTTCTGACTCATCATTGAGACGGAGATGTCAGTAAACTTCGTTGTCATAGAAACCTCTTAAATCTAAATGCAGCCGTTTTCAAAATTTATAGAGGAATTATATTTACGACGCATGAAACTTGACCTTGAGCCATTTATTATGATGCCAAGCAGCGTCTTGCAGAGTATTAAAACCGATTTTCGAACTCCGTGTTGTCAACAAGTGAATAAATAGTCCATAACGGTTGGACGCCCCATCTCACTGGCATGCTAAGTGGTTTTCTTTAAGCACTCTCACTTCTGTTAATGATTGCGGTGCAGATTAGTCTGTGCAGTGGCGATCCCCAGGTGCAGGCCGACCATCCTGTTATACCGGACCAGATAGACAGACTCTATGGAGACTGTCAAGCTCACTATGCTCAAAATCAACAAACATTCTGTAGTCTCTGTGTATTTGAAAGCATGGATTTCTCTAAGTAAACTTGTGCATGTAGTTGATGGCCCAAGGCAATTAGTGAAGTCCAATGCCAAGTGAATTAGATAACAATAACAACATACCCAACAGAGGCTAAAGCAAACACTGCAGGTTGCATGAAAGAAAACCGGTAGGACACGATGTAGGTGTATGAATGTGTTTCACTCTGTTTCCTGTGTGCATGATGGGAAGAACTGCAGCCATTACTAATGACCCTTAATGGGATTAAGTTAGTACTGATGATAAATGGTTTTATTAATCTCATATTCTGTTTCTTTTGCCGTGCAGATGTGAGCTGCGAGGATGTCAAGGATCTGGGAACATGGTGTGCCGGCTTCCAAGACAACATTCACACTTCAGTCTTTAAAAACACATTCGAACTGGAGATTTTGTTTTCCTACTTTGCAATTCACAAATCATCCGTATAAGTTCCTGTAATTAAAGGTTTGCATTCATCGGGAGCAACTGATTCACAGAGGATTATCTATGCATTTTGAGACAAACTGCGTTCATGATTCACTTGATGCAGCATTTTTACCACATAATGATTCAAATCCTCTTGACTAGATATGGAACCTCTATCTCGCGTGCTGTCTAACTCTCTATCTCACGCACTCACAACAAAGAGAGAATGACAGGGAGAAAGGTGCAAGTTTGCCAGTTATCTTACGATTTTAGAAAGGCTGGCCTTTGGCAAAGTAAAGCAGTATAAACTACATGAATGCCAAGTATAAACTGGAAGTTTTGTCAGGAAAACAAATATAAAAGAAAGGCAAAACAAACCCAAACATTCAAGTCTGCCTCTGGAGACAGAGGAGAGCAACGCTGCCCTGCCCGGCAACAGCACTCATTTTGGCTGGCTTTCATCAGGGCTTGGCCTTTTGACAATAGATGAGATTGAAGCAATCTTCCCAGTCTGCATTTCTATTTCTCTCAAAGGTCATGCATTCAGAATTTGGAGGTAGAGGAGAGAGGGTGAAGAGGTATTCATAGTGCCTTTTGCATGCATTAATGAATGATTGAGGCACTGTGTATACTTGTGTCTGCTGGTGTATACATTTTCAAGGGGTTTGCATGAGGACGGTGGATACAGTTGTTTGGTCTTTCGTCTGTGTGTATGTTATTTGTATGTGTGCATGTGTGTCTGAACTCCTTTTGGCACAGACTATCAGCCGCAGCATAAGCCTGCGATGCTATTTGTGATACTTGTGATGCTTGTCTCTGCGATCTCTTCATGAACTCAAAACTCTTATCCACTACAGCCACTCCACTCTCCATGATGACCGCCATCAATTTTCATAATCATCCTTATCTGCCTTTCATCTCCCCATCTCTCCAACACTGGATTTTCATCTCCCTCTTATCTCCTCTTCCTCACTTCAGATGATAGCCCCAATCCACAGCTCTGTTACGCCAATTCTCATACATGAATATTTAATTTTTTTTTGGTCGAAATCATGAAGTTAGCGGTGAAGGGGTAGCTGTAAACAGTGTTGCTGCAAAGTAAGGATTGGATATTCAAGCAACTTCAAAACTTTTTAAACCATAAAAGGGGCTATTCTACAATCTGATGTTGCAGCAATTAACAACCTGTTTTGTGTAATATATGGCAAAGAATCCAAACTCCGATAATACATGAAAAAACATATGTACATAACTTTATTATATAATAATGTTTAGGAGGTCCCTGTGTAAGATGAACCACTGTGTAACACAATTACATAAAGCAATAAAGCAGCATCATAAGCAACTAGCATTAGAGTAGAGGAGAAAAAGTTTCCTTGTCTACTCTGACTTGCTGTACAAGGGGGAAAACAGCGTATTCTTCCTATAATATTACACTGAGGAGGACTGTTGGACTATTGTTCTTCCACCTTTGGAGAATGAATCACATCTTAGATAAATCAATAATGCTCTCTGCCTCTGTCTTGTGGTTATATGAAACAGTGCAAAAACAAAAATGAATGCACATAATCCATCAAAAATGTCAGCATTTATTTGAAATGTTCCCCAAAAAGGCATCTTATTCCATTATAGGCTGTCAAGGCTACAGGGATGTTGTGTAAGTACATCCTGAGTTTAAGAGAATGATGAACGCTGTGTTCTGTCTTTGCTGGGGGACATAATAATGATGAGACACATCAATCTTTATTACCACTTTATCACCCAGTACAGATCATCCAAGGTCAACAGACATATTGCTCTCACAGAGAACATCTATCTTTAGGCACCTGCCTATAGCTTTTGGTTGATTGGAAACAGTTGCTCTGTACAGATTTTGCACCATATGCACACCTCTTTGTTGTTCACTAAAAACTAACCAGTTCAAATCTATACAGATAACTTTATTCCGGGTAAAAGGGACTTCCATTATAACGAGCTCTAGAATGACATGAATCCGTATATAACATGGGACAGTCCTTATTTCAGTCAGTTGAAAAGCCCAATGTAGAGTTTTTCCATTGGTGAGCTTGTCTGTCTATCTCATCAATGCTAGATTTGTATTGGCTCAACGATATGAAACCCCGCCCTCTCAATACCTGTCGATTTGTGAGAGGCCGCCAGAGCCTCGTGACACCCCGCCCATCGCGTCCATCCCTCCCTTTTCCGCCGGTGTTGAATCGTGTCGCGGATTGACTGTTGCGGACTGGATGTGGCGCAGGAGGAGTATACATCACGGGATGTAACGGCTGCATCTCGGAGTAGCGATAGTGAATTAATATATATATATATATACCCAAGGGACTCAGAAGATTGGATACTGAGGGAAAGTGGGGACCAATTTAGGGAGTTTACAACAGCACGGGGCGGAGGGAGATACAGGAGCGTGGCTGGAGGGACGCGCTAGCAGACCTAACCGACACCCCACGCAGAAATGGCGGAGCACCACGCAGCCAACGACGGCAAGCACAAAGCGGCCACCAATGCCGGGGGCACGGTGCACGGAAACAGTAGACCCGGCGCCGCGGGTGGAGGAGGGGGCAAAGGAGGCCTTTCTGGTGGACTGACACAACCAGCAGGCTGGCAGTCTTTGCTGTCGTTTAGCATTCTCTTTCTGGCCTGCTTGGCTGGATTCAGCTCCAGACTTTTCGCGGTGATCCGGTTCGAGAGCATCATCCACGAGTTTGATCCATGGTAAGTAAGCTAACAGTTAGCTACGTTTGAAAGGTTTTCCTGTGTCTTTGGTCGCTGGAAGTGGCAATGAATGGCAGTTTTTAAGTTTAGAGTCGCTCCAATGGGTGGTTTATATACTTCAGAGATAACGTTATATTTTTCCTACGTCATTATTTCACTAGGTATAAGTCGTTAATGTATCATACGGTTTTGAATATCGTTTAACATGTTGTTCATAACCTTAAGGTCCTTAACCTTAAGGCTACCTAACCATTGATGTTCCAATAGCTCCTCAGCTAAACCTTATCTACTAAGAATAAGCAGGGTTATTCTCCCATAATGAACTGCGGAAGTATTTTCCTCATGTCCTTTGGGCCAACACTTGGGTATCAGTGTCTCTGGTCAAATGTAACGCAATATTCTGTCCTAGGGACCTTGACATTTAACGTTAAACGCGAGGATCCGTATACCGTGCAGCTAGCTTTCCTGGTTTGACCACGCGTCTTATGTTGATTGGCATTCAGATAATAGCCGAATTTAGACCTCATTAAGACTGTAGGTAAACGTGGGAACAACTGAGAGGAAAATAGGCATGCTTTCCCTGTATGCAGGGGGTGTTTTTGATGCATTCAAACTCTATTCAGTGTGATGTTGCTTATATGGAGATGATCGCCTCAGCGGGGGTGAATATGACTGACAGAGACCGCTTCAGTGTATTCCATCTGATATTATAACGTGTTCATTTTATGAAGAGAGCGTAGTGAAATGCATAGTGGACACCCGGGGTTTCGCGCATATTACAACCGGTTCTCACTACAGCAACGGTTTGTAACCCGGAAGCCAACAGATCTGGTCTAGCGTGTCTGACATCATATTGCACGGTTATTGTCGAGTGTCACATGGGCCCTCGAGTTCCGCCTGATTGCAATTCACTGTCATTGCCTCGCTCCTCTCATGTACTCTGTGGCATTCCACAAACAGCAGGACTGATGCATTAATTTATTAAATCTCAAGGACAGGTTGTCCATCTTGTTCAGGGTGACACCTGTCTCTGTAGATATATTCAACTTGATAACATTATATTGCCTAGGGCAAAGGCTTAGGGTCAGTTCTATTTCGACATAGTTGCAGCCTTGGGCTCGGGATCGGCACAAAGGAAAGACCTCAGTATTTTTAATGAGCGGTGCAAAGTGGTACATATTTGTAAGTGGCTGCATTCTTTCTTTACAGCTTCCACATCCGATTATCACCCTCGGTGTTCTCTTAGATCCCCAGTACAAAGCAATGGTTTTAACGAAACCCTCGGTTGCAGGCTTAATTGTGCAAAATGGAATATTAAAGGGAAGTGACATCTTATAAACTTTTACAGGAAGAGACACAACCTGCAAAATGTTACTGTGCATATAGGGAAACGCTTTTTATTAGATACTTTATCTGCACATGATTTACAGCAGAAATAAACATCGAGCCTGCCTTGAGTTATCTGACACAATGCCTGCTCCTGTTCAGGTTGCTGAGGACTTTAGTAGTACTATAGCAATAGAGGTCTGTATAGATTCAAACACAAATCCACCCCAGGCACAGCACTGTTCATACCAAGATCATCATGGTTGGAAAATATCTTTTATGTCCATCTGTCAGTGTGGCTAGTGGATTCTATAATATATTTGGCCGCCCAATCTTTTTTTTTTTTACCGGCCACTGCACAGTGTGTATGAAAAAAATGATACAGCATGTAAAATATATTTTACATATATACAAAAATGAATGTTAATTCCCGCTTATTGGCTCTGCAGTTAGCGGCCTGCCCTCCTAATGAGAGGTAGGCAGCCCAGCCCCCACCCTCGAGCAGGGACTTTGGCACTACACATTTGTACAGTCAGCAAATTACTTCATTTAAGGCCTTCGGCTTGCCGTTTGAGTCTGGATTAAAACCAAAATAATCCCAAATAGGAGCTGTTGGAGCTTACAGTGCATTATAATGGCGGTCAACCACAATATGATTGGCAACCACATTCTGATGTTTTCGTTTTATTTACTGTTTAAAAGGGATAACATGTTATTTCAGTACAAAGATGCGTACAAGGCATTGACTTGCTCCGCTTCTTATCCTTCTTATCCTATCTGTTCTCTCTCTCTCTGTCGCACGCATACACACAAACACTTTGACAATGGACCCTCTGTGAACAGTACGGCCTTTAAAACTGACGCACATCAAAACTAGTCCTGTGCACGTTATGGGCGCTCCTAGCAAGGTAGCATTTCACTCACCATATCGTCTGTGCTCTGACAGTTTGGGAAGAACACACCCTGTTACAACCCTAACACATACACGGATCAAATTAGCAACTATGAAATGGAGAATGATGCCTTCGCAGCCTGGAGACTCCACTACACACAACATCCAGTGGGCAAAGGGAGGACAAGCATTCATACTCAGGGAGAGTAGCACTCGTAGGATGGAAGAAGGGGGGGGAAGAGGGAAGGCTGCTTGACCTGAGGTGATTCTGTGTACTTAGTGTTCTTTGGTGACGTTTCTTCAGAAGCCTCCTATATCTCCTCTTTAAATTCTCAAAGTTAGACAAGCAGAGTCGGGATTTGATCTGGGTTGTGGAATGTCACTTTATTTGTTTCTATATGCTGCGCTTATTTATCGAGCAATTTTACCCACCACTACCCAAAATCACTCCATTTGGCCGATGGAGGAGGGCGCTAATTTCCAGTTCTGTATATCATAACTGACAGATGTCATCTTGCATATTCTCTCATCACCTTAGACACATTTGATTCTGATTGGACGCGGTCGTCTCTCCTGGACGCACATAATTATGACGGTTGTCTTAATGCATTCAATTTTGTTATTGATTGGCCTCAGAGCAGAGTTTCAAATTATCTGCACCTAACCATTACATTTAACAAGCTGGCAATTTGAAGAATCAAGATTGGATTTATAAGCACCAAAATGTCAGCTGTATACTGCAGTATGCAAACAGGCACTGATTTTGTAGGCGGGTCCCTGATAGGACCTGTAATCTGGCTGGCTGTGCTCATTTTGGTTTCCTAACAGTTCCTGATTCATTTCAAGGCAAGATGACCTTTTTCCTTTATTATCTTCAGGTAATTAAAACATTGTGCAACAACCAAAAAAGCATTGCATTCTTTAACCAACCCCAAGCTTTTATTTTCAGAGAAATTCTCTAACACTTAAGATAATGAGTGAGTTGTTGGCTTCTGAGGAATGTAATATGAAGGAATATAATGTGGCTACTTAATTCTAATTATTTATTGATATTTGTCAAGCTGCTGGTGATGTTCCTCAGAAGACAAAATATTATTCTTGCTCCCTAAGTTGACTTCTATACAAACTTTTAGTCCAGTTTATTGAATCATGCAACTTAGATATAAGTATAGTTAAACCTGTATTGAGATGTGTATGGGAGGGAAGCTTTTCTTGCAAGTCGTCAAGGTTTCTCCACATAGCTAATGTGTGGGGGGAAGCTTGGTCTCTATCAAGCAAGTAATGAGCTAGATACAGGAAGACCTACACATTCCCACTCACACACACTATTACTCTCCGCACTCCCTGTCAGCTTCAGAACTGCTGCTGTATCGGATCACTGCGGTTTTGTTCAAGGTCTAGATGGATGCTAGCTCGGTGCCATACAGCATGTAAACCTTTATTGCCTATCGAACTATTCATTCGATGGTGCGGACAGTATTTGACATCATTAGGAAATTCCAGAAACTTGCAGGCCATGGTATGTGGAAGGGTTTGTTTAGATTTTACTGCTTCATATGTTTGTAGATTTAATACTTTGGGTTTTACTGTTCGTAAGAAAATAGTCAACTCAAGCCATATACTTTGTATGGTACTATATGTACAGAGATTGCTGTGGGACTTAAACTGAGGTAGCATAAGTGCAATCTGCTGCAGTGCTCTGCACACATCCTCACTACAAAGCAACTTGCATAGGATGGCAAACTCAGCACTGGAAAAAAAAAGCCTAAATCGCGCCAAACCACCCAAACAAAATCTTTGTTTATGCACCATGCCTCGCTGTCCATCCCGCGTGCCAGAACATCTCTTAACTCTAAACATTTTAACTACTTTCCTTGATGCCATTAATGTCTAAAAAAGATCAATCTTGTTATTGATTTTAATCTGCAAGCAGTGGCATTACATGATGAGGCTCAAAGAAGACATCCAGTAGGCTGATTAAACATGTGTAAGATCGGTAGCTTTACCGATGCCTTGTACCGTCATCTATCTCAAACATAACGTTCATATTAGTTATTACACTGAAATGGTTATTTTGACCTTTCGAACCCCTTTAGAAATCCAATTTTGTTGTTTCAAAGTTAAGTGCTGTAAAAATGGCCTCCAACCCCAAATGATGTCACCACATCAACCCTTTCAAAAAAGCCATTAAAATTAGCGGGGGCGTAGCTTTTATTTGTATTTTGTCTTTGTTGCACATACACATGCATTCTTCTCCTCTTCTACTGTCTTTCCTCACAAATAAAAAACATGACACACATCTCAAAGGCCATTGCAGGAGCGGCATGCTGGCTGGTGCAGCAGTGAGGGTATATGGAGAATAAGTCAGAATAAATCTTTCTACTAGAGTCTTGGCTCGAGGTGAACCCTTCAACAAATTTTAGTTATTGAAATATTTAGTGTCAAGATTAGGGCAGCACAATTAAACAAACATATAATCAAAAATCGCAGTGTGGGTAAGTGCAATATCCACATGCAGCGCTGCATATACATGTCAAAAATAGTTGCAAAAAGAGGTTGGTTGAATTCTATAAATCATTTCTCACCTGATTTATTACTCCCAGAAATTTTCCTGAGCTAATAGTCTCAATCACTAATAACAAGTCTTCAATACAACATGATGATCATTTTGTAAATGATGGCCCCATTTAGCATAACGTAGATAATCAAGGTGTGTGGTATAGCTGTGGTATAGCTTTTTGATTGAAAAGTCGCCACCACAGCTACCTGCGTGTGTCTCAGTCAGATACACCCTCTGCGCTTCTACAGCTCCATGCCAGACTCGAGAAACTCGTAGTACTGCTCAGCATATACAAATGTGGTCCCGGAAGCACAGGGCTGTGACAAGCGAGCTAAATCCCCCGCTCACACTCGTTCTTCAATTTCACTTTTGCGAATCTAACATGGAGCCAGGAATGGAATTGGCTTTAGCCCCTTTTAAACAGATATTTCATTGATGCTGGTACAAAGGGGGAAAACAGCGTAAATTTGGGTCCCCATGGCATTTGTGCAGCCTCTAGTAAAAATTCACGTCGTAGATCTTAATAGCAGTAGATCTACTTCATTGTTGAGAACACTGGTTTTAAAAACGTGTTGAGCAGGCCCTTTTACATAGTTCTGTCTTTGCAGCAAGTAAATCATGTCAGCCCAATAAAAAGGAGGACAGTGTAATTCAAGTTACGTTTCTAAATATTGGGTCATATTATTTCTGCTCCATATTGTTTAGGGAATGTTTATTTCAATATACTTAAAGAGCAACTAAACTGCCCCACCCATTTTAGCTGAAATGTGTAGCAGAATTGAATTTATCCAAAGTGTTCTGGTCTACACTGAAAGCTAAAGGAAACCGTGGATAAACGACATTCACACACTCAACATCTGTATGTCATAACACAGTGAAGATGAGTCGTTGTCACAGGCACTTTGATGTGGTTGTTGTTCCATGACTACCCAACCTACAGAACCCATTAGGGATGGGAAGAACAGAAGGAGTGACTTGTATGCTTAAGACAGCATTCCCTTTGAATGCATGTGCGAATGTGTTCACTTGCGTATTTCCATGTAGAAAACGGCCAGTGCATCAGTAAATGTTTTGCGCATGATGATAACAGTGTTTGTTAGGTCAGCAGTCAGACTTCATGCTTCATGTGCTACCTCAATATTCCACCTGTGAACTAAGACATGTTGGTCCTGGTTTTGGAGGATATAGTTATTGTTTTAGATTTGTCTGTCAAATATCTCCATATTAAGAGTCTTTTTTATGTGATTACTGTAGATCACTTGTGGTAGGGAGTTTCTTGAGTATTAGATCAGCCTTACTTTGTTGTGTCTGCTCTTCTTAACATTATCTTTGAAGTAGTACATGATGCCCTGTCGATGGAATGTTGAAATTGGGAAAGGAAGAGCTAGGGGGATTTTTTTTCACTGGTACTCTTGGCCGTGTCGAGTCAGACCATGCCACACTGATTTGCATTTCCATTACCAAGCTGTGACGCACCCAAGATGGGCCCTCTGTAGTTGGGCCAAAGCATACCGGACCGCCTCCAATCGCTGCGGTGATGTCTTGCTACCCCTGGCCAACCTGTGACTACCACCCTTCTTCCCCTCAAGAAACAGCATGTCACAAGAATTAGCTTGTGTCTATTTGGGAAGCCAGAGAGTTTAAAAGTGTGTTCTGCTCACAGGACCTTTGCATCTTTCTAACTGAATCTCTGGTTTGTAGTTTTGTTCCGCTCCGACATCCATGCTTGTACTTTCAGAAGTGCCTTATTTGACTGTTTCGTGTTTGCTTTCAGCTGTAGCGAAGGGGTTAAATTACACGTGAAACACCAACATTTTCTGACTTTGCTGCTGGAAAATAAAGGCTTTAAAACCGAGCCATTCCAAACAGAGCCAGGTCAGAACGTTTGTAAGGAAAATCGGCACTAGAATTTTTGCTTATCATACATCACCATCCTCCTTACTGACGGGAGCCGGCATGCAGCTCTGTGGTAGGGTTGGGCCATTTGACTTTGCTGCTGTTCATTGCCGATGGCTGACAGGCATCATGATGTTGAGATACCATCGCAAATGTCAGTCGTTCATTAACAGTGACTGAACGAGGGGAGATTTTCCACAAATTCCCCGACAATTTCCCCTCCAAGCTAGAGTTCTTTCGGACAGGATAAAAAAATGTGAATGCTCAGGTGGGTTACCAAATATACCTCACCTGCATACTGAGAGAAGAAATGAAGAGTGACTAACAGTAGAAGGATTGTAGGAGGCAGAGAGGGAGAGAAGAAATGAAAGCTTGCCACACTTCCAGTCTGAGGGAGGTTTGGGTTTTGGAGCCAAAGAGATTTCATTGTTCCAAAGGCTGCTTCATCCTTTCGTTTGAATGTACATGTGTATATTTATGCTTTATTTTTTTATTCAGGACGGAGAGGGTGGATTCATTATTCCGTCAGTCTCGGCCCCAGGTTACATTGAGTGTCTTCTGTAGCTGATAGACTACTTACGACAGGGACAATTTAATTGGATCAGCTGCTTAAAGCATCTCTAAAGCATTACTGAATAGTTTAAATAGCTCAACTTACCTTTTTCTTCAGACTTTTTTTCTCCTTTCCATTTAATCCCTCCGACGTTCTGCAGAATCTCCCTAGGAATTCACTGCGGAGCATCCTCTGCATATCAAGGTTGAATCCCAATGAACAGACAGTAATGAAGGCCAAGCAGTCACTCTGGTGAGAGACGTAATATTTTAGGATGTGTCACAACACATGAGCATCGCAATATTTCTCTGCTGAATGTCTGTGAACGCTTTAACAGACAAGCTACTATTGATGAACTACACGATGTGAACAACCAGGGAACCTCTGCAGACAGAAGCCGGCTTACATGCACCTCGTCCCCAAAGAGGCCTTGACCTGACTCCTATCCGGTGTAGTATGAGACTTCAGTGGGCTTGTTCACATATTTGATATGTGGCTGAGAGAGAGTGTGGATGAGCTGGGGGCATGCATAAGCAAGAGATTAAGAGACATAAATGCTGACAGGAGCTCTGCATTATCAATTCCATTTTCTTCCTCTGCATGTCTCCTTTTCATTTGTCCATTATATCTCACTTGAAAATCAGATAAAAGTTTATTATCTCCAAAACTAAAAAAAACAAAGTATCTGTGCATCCAGGCTCCAAACGTAACCTTTTGACCCACTAGCCAAGGTGTCTTATCTCCAATCATCAGGAAAGAAAAGCTTCCCTTTTACATTTTGGCAACATAGCGATTGCTTATTTATTCAGAAGAAAAGACAATAGAGGAATCGGTGTTATTAAGCACCTGTCGTCCACTGTTATCTCCAAGCCAGTCAGTGTCAGACGGTAGAATGTAATCTGAGTGCTAACAGGGAACATGTTTCTTTCATGAACACTGGGGGTATTGTTGGTATGAAGCTAACCTACTGATATAAAAAGAGAATATCTTGACTCCTTGTGGCTTCAAGCAAACTCATTAGGCATCAGCGTGCTTGCAGGCCATCAGATAAAGAGTCTGTTGCCCTTGTGACTGAAGACCAGTTCAATTTTCAAAAGCAACCCTTCAAATTTTAATAGAAGATTATAGGCTTATCAGATTGCTTTTAACCCTGTTTGATTGAGGTAGGGAACAGTGCACTACAAAATGTGATGGGACACGAAGGGAATTGCTTCTTAATTAGATGCACAGTTGACTTTACAGTGCAAAGAGAGAATAATACAACTCCCTTGTATCAGTGGGCTGCACCGAGGGAATAAATAAAGCTAATAAAATATTTTGTACAATGTGGCGTTCCCAACATTTCCACTGAACGTAGTGTGAGGTGTTGGGAAAGCAATGCCATCACAGAGAATACCCTCGTATTTGACGTCAAATTCAGACGGTGGAGTTAATGTTGGATGGATGGTGTCATTACAATAGTTTTTCATCTCAACCTGTGACCTCCAGAGC
>CAAKHC010015682.1:15434-41609 GCA_901007825.1 Macroramphosus scolopax | reverse complement strand
TGGCGGCAGGTATGAACAAACTAACTGAGCTGATTTGTAATGCATCGCTTTTTTTCACAATGCATTGTGGGATAGTCCGAGTTCACTATATAGTGTATAGAAATTCTCATTTTAAATTTGGACACCACTACAAGATGGCGAACTCACTGCCTAGTGGACTAATATAGGCTCTTCACATTCATGCAAGTAAAACAATATTCATAAGCCAAGCTAGCTTGTTGTTTGTAGGCTCACTACAGGAGGTAGCACAGAACACGCATCTCTTCTCCCTGTGAAGGCCACATGATCTGAGAATTTATATTTGATCAAAGACTCCCCTGTGGAATGCAGAAACATTGCCTTGTCATCTCTATAGGAAAAGAGGGAGAAAGACACACCCCACTCTGTTTCCTTCCATTATCTCAGTCATAGAATATGAAACGGTAGAAGCAGCCATGTGTTAGGAAAAACTGATTAAGTAAGGGACCACAGTGGTACAGACGACAGTGCATAATTACTCAGCCCAGGCAGTATATTTTGACCCCACAGGATTTCGGTGCCACAGTGGCAAGTCCTTTCATGTAGATATGACAGCTTTGGGCAGCAATAACTTGTTATGACTTAGGCCCGCTGTCTTAATGATTTGTCTAGTTTGATGAGAGAGCTTGTGCACAGGGGGTAGTCTCTTTTTGCATGTCGTGTTGCTGAGCACCGTGCACTGCTTCTTAGTAACTTTACAGTACATAGTAAAGCCTTTATGCTCAAAAGCAGAGCAATAATAACTTTTTTGTGCAGTGAAATCAATTATGTTGACAGTATGATTGTTTGCAGCGGCGTTTTGTTTGACTGCCAGCTTCATGCTCACATTCCCGTCTATTGTGGCGTCTCAATTGAGCTTTTTCTCCCACTTCAACGCTTTACCACAAAGGATGAAGAAAAGAGCATTTTTAAAACCATAGATGGCCATTAGCAGGTGGCTGCAGTTTACCCTCACTGCAGGACTTTCATCAGCCTCACATTGGGGTGGGGGATTCAGTATAGGTTTGGTTCAGTCTATAGTTTACCTTTCTTTCCAAATTATTGCAGTCTTTCCACTTTCATGCACTTTCTGAGTTAAGCTCCTTCACAGCCATCAGAAGGGCAAACATGGGTACATCATAAGCAGTTCTGCCTGTGTGTTAATTGCATTTTTCTTCACACCTTGTCAGTAGTTTGACAATAAATATAAGATTAAAGCTGGGATGCTATTCCCAATCCCACAGGTGAGTGTTTTGCTCTTCAATAGAGATCTCAGTCTATGACGATTACAGCCGTAATAATTGCTGCTGGTTATCCTAGGTGTTTGTGATATCCGATTGATTACCCACCCGTCATGACAGCAAAACTCTTTGTGTGCCAGTAATTGCTCACCACCACTGGGATCCACTGCTGCCGGCCTCGTTCTCCCACTGCCCTCCCCATTTTTGCTCAATGGTAACAGTGGGTTTTGATAAAAGTGAATCCTCGGCCCCTGTGGACTCCTTGGCTAAATGTGGAATTGGCATGTCTTTCATCCATTTCCTTTGATCCACATGCCATATTTTGAAAATTCTGTGCCTTTGTGCTTTTTTCAGAACGTCTCATTCTTATCCCCCCTCCTATCTTTTTTAAATGGACTTGATGTACAACTCTTTACTTGCCTCTTGTTTCAAAGACGTAACATGCTTCTAAATGCATCACTCTGTTCAGCGTGGCTTATTGGGCTTGAATCATTTAGCGCTGGCAGAGTTCATCAGGGTGAGTTTGTGACCTCAACGACCGGCTTAGAGAATGTAGTTGAAGAAAAGTGAGACAATCAAGGTCAATGATTAAGTTAGGCAACCGTCAACTAATTCACTGTTTCTGGAATGTTTTACCTTTAATATAATCAGTATAATCTTTCTTCAATAAAAATACATCAATGTCTTTCTTGCCAGACTAAATGTAATTGTATCCATCATTTATAATCACCTTAAATCAAATTAAAAGGGAAAAATATGAGGTTCCCAGTTAGGGCGAGGCAATCAGTCTGCAAGCCTGCATGTCTCTCTTCCTGCGACCTGATAGGCTGTTTCTCGTCGTATCTCGTCTTCTTCCTCTTCTCTTCAATGGTGGGTGGCATCTAGTGTTTAAGGTGCATTAGCCCCACCCAGTCCCGGTGTTTGGGTGCAGTAATTATAGGTTTAATGAAACGTAAATGTATTTCTATCAAGAATATTTAATTTTGTACAAACGCAGTGGGTACAAAAACACTCGTCTTTGTGTTGCTCAAACTCACCAGCGATAAGAATCATGCTTCTATTTTTTCATCTGGCGTCCATGAAGTGTGCAGTGGCTGTCACATAAACATCTGTTGCAGTCGAAGCCCATTAATCAGTCGTCAGCCCAACATATTCATCAGACAGGATTTTTGCTCACATCCTCTTTAGAGGAGCCATGTGAGTACAGATGGCTACATGTCTCAAGACATCGTTGATTCGCCCCTCAAATCCTAATCCATGTGAAATTTGATGGGCTACACGTCTTTGCAAATGAAAGGCACTTGTTTATCCGCTATGGTGATGTTTCGCAGAAGAAATATGGCAGTGTGCACTCCGAGAAATAGAGAAACTATTATCATCATGACATCCCTAATGTATAGTCATATCTGTTAAGTACATGTATCTGTATATGCTAACATGGACTTGGTACATACATATTGGGCATATCCTAAAAATATATGTATAATCATATGATAAACATTGTTACACTGGCGATCACCCTTTTTTAGAAAATAACAAATCACCCACTTTTTATATAACATTACACTAGGCAGTAAACCACCATAGACAATGTTTCTACCACTACTACTACTACTATTGATGCTTTCGTTTAGAAATGTCAGTGTGAATTCTTCACCCTCTCGGGTTAATCTATTATCCCCATGTCTCATCGTGTCTGCTTATAGCCTGTGCAAGCATCTTGTCTTGATTTGGTAAGAAAAGAATCCTAATTCAATAACAATTGTTCTGCAAGGTGTTCTAATTCTGGGTACAACGCGATGAGTATTGCCAAGCTGTTATAACAAAGGTGTAAGTAATGGCCTCCGAGTCTATGTAAAGACAATTTTGTCAATATGTCAATGGCAGTGACTCCAATGTCAAGAACATCTTTAGCTTATTGGCCAATTGTCTTTATTATTGTTGGGCTTTATGTGTATCAGTCTGAATATATAGATGAAAGCACCGTATATAATCTTACTGAATACCTGACTACGAAATAAGGGAGTGTCTTGTAAATGGCAAGTGAAAGAAGATGGCTGCCTGAGTTCCAAAAGCAAAACCTAAAATGGTGGAAGCAATGATATGGCCACCAAGAGCACACAGTGTCTGAACAAAAGCCCAGAGGGTGGGGGCAGTAGTTACAAGGTCCTTAATGGAGGAAAACTTCCTTTCTTCCTTGCGTGTTGTCCCATCAATTTCATTGGTTACTGAGCCAGGCTGGAAAAGGTTATTGGTTCCAGTGCATTCAGATGCAGTTTGGGGAACCAGGCCGTCCTTTGTTCTCCTTGCTGGGTTAACAATGAGTTTTGTGTTAAGTCCATTTTGTCTCTTGTTGCATGGTTAGTAGTGTGGACCTCACTAACCAGGGCCAAGGCCGGCTCGCGCCTCTTCTGCCTTGAAGATAACTTCCTGATGTCTGCTTGAGGAGCAGACAACACAGACGCGGAGGAGGGGGAACTGCAGCTTCAACCTGCTGGCAACAAGGGCTCAATGGAAGAGTCCTCTGGGGGGGAGAGTCACGAGAACAGAGAGAGGAGGAAGGAGCTGGCTGGTTGATCGTGTCATAGGCCACATACCTCCGTGACCTTTGGTAGCCGTACTCTGATCCTGTGGGCAGACTCATGGGAGACTCCCTTTCTTCTGCGTGACCAAGGATGGAGGCCTGACTTCATTATATGCCCTATTTGAGAATTGAACAACTCCGGTCACAGCCTATCTTATTACTGCCCGAATGTGTGAGTCTTTATCTTCATGGAAACATGGAGGTGCTCATATTCATAGCTGTTTTGTCTTCACTGGAAAATACTCGTTGGAGCAGAAGTACAATACTTCCCTTAGGCAAGTCAATATGTATACAATGTCAAATTAGGATTTTCATTTATTAGCTTAAAGGCGGTTGCTCTTTGTAAATTGACATGAACCCCTTGTTTATTCTGAGGAAGTAAAAAAATGTATATGTATATATTTCTCACTCGTATTTCCGTGGACAAACCCTACATCAACTGAGACAGTGCTTCTTTGAACCCACTGCATATCCTGGCAGGCAAGTCATTACAGCATTGACTTAATGTGGGATTTACTTAATGACATCTTGTAACCTTTGCGCAATATTGCCTAATATTATCTTACTGCGTCATTGAACACACACAGGAGACCACGTTTGGAATAATACTAACGCCTCAAGGGGCCTCATCTTGTAAAGTGATGGTGGTCATGCTGGACACTTGGCACTATTAACACTTTGGCTGCTGTCCAATGAGCCAGTTAAAGTGAAACCACTCCACCAGCATGGAGGTATTAGTTTTGAGGCAGGAGGAGGAACTATCTACTTTAATTGGAATCTATCATGCCGTTGTCAGATAATCCAAAAGAAAATCCAATTGGAAGCTGTTAAAAGGCAGATTTGTAGGCTGCAGATAGTCGTATTCCTGCTCTATAAGTGGTTTCAAAACAGGGCTTTGTCTGGAAGCCCAGTCATTGGGCCAAAGTCACAGCTGCTTTTTCATACTGTTGATTTCGGATTGTATTTTACGGTCTAGATAATAGACACGCATACAGATGAACAAACCATCAAGTTTGGGTGCCTTAGCAATCATTAACTGGTTATCCATACAGAGTTTGAACAGAGGTGTTAAATAGTAATGGATTACACCCCTGGAACCAAAGTCTATTTACACATTCACCACATCGGGGACCTGTGGGGGGAAAAGCCAATGACACCTGTGATTATGTAGACGATACGCAATGAGGCACCACTGGCTTGTAAGCTGCAATGGAGACCACTTAGTCATGCTGATGATGATGGCACTTTCTCAACAGGAAACTGGTAATCAGTGAAACGAACCTTGATTAAAATGAATTATGATGCCTGCAGGGTGTCCCAAATGATCTAAAGTGCACAATATGTCACTCCTAATTTTCATTGTTGACTTGAGGTATTATCTGAGTAGTTAATATTGTAGGGAGCCATTTCCCCCGTGATCTTCCTGGCTGTCTATCCAGGGGTGTATTTCTTCGTGACATCAGAGGTGTGTTGCTTAGTTTCGAAGTTCACTTTCTGGTTGTGCTGCATTGGCCTCACTTGTCATCATGTGCTCTGGTGCCTAAGACCATATTGGCAGCTATGCATTAAATTGCTAATGTCCCTGGCAGAGCTACATTATCTGCCCCATCAAAGTGTCAAGGATAGGGATAAAGCAGCCCGTTCAGCTGTCCACCAGATTATTGGGAAATGTTTTTTTCTGGCTATGGCTTGGCAGCTTCCAAGGTTTTCGTTTAGAATGCTTTCTTTGAATTCGCTTTGTGTCCGCCTCGCTGATTTGACAGCCAAATAACAATGAGGCAGAAGTGGCTGGCCGGTTTCACCTGCATTAGAAGTCCCTTTAGTAGTAAAACTCTCACGCCTGGCTTCCTCTGTAGCTTTAGTCTTTGTAAAAAATCTAGTTCCCTGCACACCCCCGTCTGATTGTACGTTTAGTTTGGTTGACCACTGCAAATTATGTGCAGTGAAGAAGTCACTGGTGGATAGAAGAGCCTATTTGTAATGAAGAAATCTAAATCTTTAATAATTCCACTCTAATAAGGGGAATTGTCTCATCCAAATAAATGCATGGTACAAAAACGTAAGTGCATTCTTATCTATATATATATTTAGGCCATATTTCTACAATTAACGTGGCTATAATAATGGACGATTTTTAAAACTGTTAAGAGTGTTGCGCAAGTTTAATCACACTTAAACTGTCTTTTGAATTGGTTTTAAAGCAACTTACGGCACTTTACTGTAAACTTGCTTTGTATTTGTATTGTGTTGGCTGTCGACATTGAATGGAACCATTTCCAGTATTTAGAGGAGATACTTCTCATTCTCTTTGTTAAACATCTCTTTTACAATAAGCTAAGACGGACACTTGCTCTCAAGCGATCTGCTTTGCCTCGCTATAACTCCTGAGCATGAAATGGCTTACACGAGGTACATGGCACTTCATCTGAGCACAATAGAAAGAAGCCCACATGAACGAGCTGTACGTTGAGAAGGCCACTGCCTTTGAAAACATACTGTACACTTGCTTTGTTCTCTTTGGCCCCCTCAAGAGTGTTCGCTCTTCGGTTGTGCTGCTTGACAGTTCTCAAACCCTCTCGGCTTAGCCCAACAAGAGTGAATAAAGGCCTGTCTGCTGTGATATTACGTATTATTCCTGTCCTTCTCTTTTTTTCATTCTTATTCAGTTTCATTTAATGTCCTCTTTTACCTCAGTACATGCCAGTGGTTGCATCTGTACAATGAGCGAGCTTTGTTTGAGAAAATGTCCCAGTATGTGCTAGATCCCTCCATCTCTCCATATTTTTAACCGAGGGCTGAGAGGAGAGGTTTTGGCATCAGCACAGAGGCTCACATGGTGAATGGGGTTATTATTATCTTACCTTTTAAGAAGCTGGAGTCTCTATAGCTTACCCATTTTACCCGGCTATAAAAAGGCTGGAAATTAAATAACCCATGACTTCTATAATGTTGTATTTTCGATACATCAAATGCTCTATGTGGTTATTTTACCTTCCATTTAATTCTATCTTTTCTCTCTTTAGGTTCAACTACAGGTCAACACACCATCTCACAACAAATGGCTTCTATGAGTTTCTCAACTGGTTTGATGAGAGAGCATGGTATCCCCTGGGAAGGATTGTTGGTGGCACAGTAAGTTTGTCTACAGAAACACGCAGTTGAGCTCTGTGTTGCACACATCTGCTTTACTTTTAATACCATGATGGATGTCTATAAAGTTTTCTATGTTCGAATAACACAGGGTTGCAGAGGCACACCAATTATCAGGCATTGGACTTTATGTAATCACTCTGTAGAATTACAACAGGGCTATGCCTATATACTCCGTAGTACTGCCGGAGGTCTATGGAATTGCAAACAGGGAGCAGCGGTCTCCGCCTCTGTCTGGCTTCAGGCACTCTTATGTTTGATAATTCTCATGTACTTATAGGCTGCCTCGACCTCGTTCCAGTTAATCAGTAAAAAGCAAATATGTGCATGTTAACCAAGCAAATATGTGGGTTTTTTTTATTTTCATACACACACTTATGTTAACCCTTTAACACAGAGTGTGGCAGCAACGACACGTTGCGCAAGCGCACTTTGAATTACCGTAATTACGTCGGAAAAATGCCAACAGTTTCTGGAACCTGAGATGTTGCACTTTACAGCCAATACGGCGTCATTACGGTAATTTCACTTTCTCACAGGACATTTTCTGATCTTTTTATAGTCAAAATGAGTTCAGGCAGACATTTTGAGGCTCAGGTGTGGAAGGGTTAGTGAGCACTTTTGGCTTCAATAGTTGTATATAGTTTCACAATGACCTCAGAAAATGAGGAATAAGATCTTCAGTCTGCAGTCAGGGTGTCTTCACTGTATGTGGGGGGCACTAAGGGTGCAGGACAGTAGGCAGCCCTGTAAGCCTGTGCCGGGCTGCTTGGATTTAAGTCACAATCCAGTGGCAATACTGAGCCGTTAACTGAAAAGATTCCCTTTGGCTATCATCTCTGTTTATCAGCGGCAATGACTGCTAAGAAACATTGACCCTTTTCAGAGAAGAATCCAACATGCCGATTCCACTAAATCTGTCTCCGATTCCCCCGCCTCTCCTCTGAGCATCTTTTCTCCCAGCCTCATCCTTTTGGCTCTGCATCCAGCGAGGCGTGAGGTTTGTGTAAGTGAGATACCTTTGGTCAATGCATCTCCCTCTCCTCTTTGACGACCACACCTGCCTTCGTTTCTCTCAAGCTTCAAGAAGCAGTCAATTTTAACTTAAAGCTGTAATTGCACTAGTTGATGATGTATCAGGACGACATAATCCATGTCCTCATTACCGGATATGGTCTCTGATTCTTTCTGGTTTGTTTCTGTCTTCCTGTCTGTGTCGTATAAACTATGTTCCCCTGGCTGATTTGAAAGTTCCTCTGCAGAGTTGCGACAAAAGGGCATGTTAATGCTTTCCATCTCTATCAGATGCCCAAAGCAGATGGTGAAAGGGGAGAAATTTAACCATGGCCGTTGCTACAGCACAAAGAGAGGCAAGAAACTGGTATCAAAAAACCAACATCATAGATCATCTGTCATAGGCAATTACCATCAGCTACTGGTAACTGTGTATGGCAAGTCCAGCTTGTAATAGTGCCTTTGCTGGCTCTTTGACGGTACATGGAAACTTGGGTTAGGCCTTTTACTATGAAGTGGAAGCTGAAACTCATTAGTAGACTCATGATTAGAAACTGTATAGTTTTTGAGTAGATTTACAGGACATTTATAAAAATTCCTGGGCTGCACAAAACGTGCCTTCTGCATACGAATAGGTTTACGAAAGCTGCTCATATTCTTCTCATGAATGCAAGAGTTAAAACAGCTGCGGAGTATTTTACGCATTGAGTGATATAAGCAGATTACATTGTTTGCTGAGCTCTTCAGGTGAAAATAGATTTGTATATATTTATATCGCTATAGAGTTGAAAGCATTTCTTTGCTCAGTAAGCAAATCGTCAGAACAAACTTAGATATTAAGCTGAATGAATTCATTCGACGGAGAGATCTTACAAAGCTACTGCAGAGCTTCCACCAGCAGGCCCAGTCTTGGGTACTTGTTCATCTCAAGCTTTACCTTTTATTTTGAAAACCTGAAGGTGGATTGATCAGTATGTTTTAAACCAGACTCCGAAATGTGAATGCACCACACCTTCCAAAACAGTCTCGTACCATTGGTATCGTCATGTTATGCTATATATTTATATTTATATTTGCATCTGATCTGTACAGCAGTTTAATAATAGGGACGAAATTGCTGAACTTAAATTAACCTGTTATTGTCTGTTTCCTTTTTTTAAGCACATATGTAACATCTGTCAAAAAAGAAGTTGTGTAAGAAAATAAGATTCAGTGCACTCAGCCTAACCTTATTGTCTGAGAGTGATAGTTCAGAAACGTATAAATAATATAAAGTAATGCATTGCCAGTGCCAACTGCAGACATTTTTTATTAATCAGCCTCTTGAGTGCAGAAATATGCCTGCATTTTTTCTGTTATGGTCAGTGTCATATTTAATATCAAATAAGTTAACGTGACCCAAAATTCAGATTGAGCCTTATCTTAAGATGGTCAAAAATGTAATGGATTCTTCCCTCGAACAAGACTTATCCTGCTTACAGACACATGAACACTGAACCAAAAACACATTCATCTCAATGCAGCGCAGACACCCTACTAATGCAGCTCTACTCAAGTAAAGATTGGAGCTAGTTATTATGATACAGTAATGGTTCATGGTCCACAGGCTTTGTTTCGAAAATTGAAGATAGTTTGTGGAACACAATTTCAGACACTTCAATATTGTCTCCTTTCCCATGTGGATTAGTGGTCTCTGCCACCTTTTAACAATCCTTTTTTCCTGCCTGCACTTTATGACACCCTTTTTCATTTCTCAACCTCAAAATGTTACCTGCACTCCCTTTTTCTCTAACCTTTCTATGTCTTTGATCATCCCTACACTGGTCCCTGCCTCTTCCTTTCTCTAATGGGTTTCTTTTCTCGTCTCGACTATTTCGCCATTCTTGGCTTCCAACCTCATCCTGAACCTGCCCCCCCCCCTTTTTTTTTAAAAAAAATGACATGATCATGACAGTCCTCATTAATTGTGTATGATAGCTTTAAGACTCGTAAGTACTCAGGTGGGTCAAACAGTTTGGAAAATAGATGAGCCAATATCAGTTAATGTGACTGTAAAAGGCCTTTCTGTCTGGACCAGTCAAGCTGCCTTCTCTTTTACTTCGCTTTCACTCGCACCCACTCTTCACTCCCCAGAGGATGACTGCCAAATGCTCTTTCTCCTGAGCTATAGATAAGCAAGGAATGCCTCACTAATATGACAGCCCGTAACAACAGAGCGCTGTCGAGCCAATAAACCACACTCAGCTGCCATAAGGACAATGACTCAAATGCAGGTTTGATAAAAGCTATTGTCATTTCAAGTTGATGTTAAATAATGAACAAGCCATGTAATGCATTGTTGGATGGGTAGAAGTATGGATACATTGTGTACAAAGACTTTATTCTATCCAGCCAAATCCCAATTCGCAATATAATTTGCTATGATCAACAATAATACACCTCTGTGTATCAAGGGACCTGTAGATACGTCCTGGGCTCATCTACAGAGTTTACAATACTAATATTTACAGGAATAGTTCTGTAAATGGCAGAATCCTGCTCCATTAGTGAGAATCAATTCCTCCGAACGGAGATACAAGACATGGTTGATTTCCATTGAAGTGTATTGGCTGTTGAAGCCTAGGCCTCCTAGGCACCGGCTAATTAGAGATGGGAAGACGTGAGTTTATTTGTGGCAAGGCAGTGTGCATGGACTGCGGCTACATTGAACACACATCAGGGACATCACGCGTTAAACATAGCTACGCTTGTCTTCAGACAATGTACTGCACATGAATCTAATCGGATCTGCTCTCGTCATCCATCGATGAGACAGGGCAACAAAGCCTTGCTTTACTGTTCCCAGCTTCAACTGAGTGAAGGGTTTAATTAATCACAATGAGAGATAGGCAATATATCAAACTTTTGCTTCCTTTCATCCTTTTGCTTCCTTTCATCCTTCACTGTTGTACCACTGTTTTTACTGATACCATTATCCATGTTGCATACACACTGTTGGTCTATCTTTGCCTTTGCTCCTCTCACCACCTCTCTTGCTCTGCCCTTCTGCACAGGTATATCCAGGGTTAATGGTGACTGCAGGCCTCATCCACTATGTGCTCAACCTGCTCCACATCACGGTGCACATCCGCGATGTGTGTGTCTTTCTGGCGCCGGTGTTCAGCGGTCTCACTGCCATCTCCACGTTCCTGCTGACACGGGAGCTCTGGAACCAGGGTGCAGGTCTGCTGGCTGCATGCTTCATCGCCATTGTCCCTGGCTACATCTCTCGGTCCGTCGCTGGCTCTTTTGACAACGAGGGCATCGCCATTTTCGCCCTGCAGTTCACCTACTACCTCTGGGTATGTACACTTTGCATCCTTAAAATGCAAAAAACACAGTTGAACTGTACATTGGAATGTCATGTAGGCAAACATCCTATAACTAATGTGGTCCTAAAGCTCTTTTCAACATACTTATATCTCTACTCCAGAAGTGTGAGCACTCTTCTTTGTTGAGTTTAAGGGGAGTGGCTTTACGTAAACAGAAAAGAAGCCCCATTCTCATGTTGCTTGGCCTCAGCAGTTCAATTATTTATCCAAAGCCTTAAAAGGCACACCGGGCATCTTTGTCATCCATGAGGAGTCTAGTAAATGGAAAACCTTCCCAATAACATTTAAGAGCAGAGTAGATGAGATATTTGGCTTAACATGGATTAGCCATTTTCCCATTTTACCTTTCCACCTTCAAATACTAGAAATTAAGACACCAGGTTGTGCTAACTCACAGGGTGACATGAGTTGCACTATTTTGTGCATGGAGGTAGAATGTTTACCCTTTTACACTAGAATTATATCAGATCTGTTTTTTATTGGTTTCTTTATTTCAAAAGTTAAATATTACACCTTAACAGAACAAAACATATCCACAGATGAGGAGAGCAGAAAAGCTTATATTTGATTACAGATTGAATGTTTGCAAGAACAGGAGTTTATTTTCACTTAACCTCCGTCCATCCACTCTTTTCAGTTATATCTGCAGCTGCCTTACAGACCCATGGCTATCTTACATGAATGCATCTTGTGTTTGGGAAATGGAAAAGCTCTGCATTACAACTTTATCAGCATCCCCTTCTCCTTGTTATCAGAGTTGACCTTGAAGGGAATTGTGGATATTTCCGTTCTGCATTGAGCTGTATTCATCGAATGGTACACGCCTCAGATTTAAGTGAAAATGTAAATTCAGAAAGCAGCTTAATGTTTACAGCTTACAATTGTCATTATGACAGTTGTGGGCATGTTGAGGTATTCACAAAGCTTCCAAGTCTAAGAAAATTCTTAGGATTATAAATTTCCTAGGAATTTATCCTTAAATTTAAGACTAGATCCTGGTAAAGATAAGTTATTCACAAAGCATCTTAGCCCTTAAGAGGACCCCTAAAGTGAAAAACTGTTTTGGAGTTGGGGGAAGGGCTGTTAAGAGGCTTAAGAGATTCTTAAGCACAGAGAAATATGTCGGAATGTGAGTGAGGAAAGAGCAATATTCTCCAAATGCTGAATGACATTGAGTTATTAAAACGCTACAAATTAAATCATACAGGGATAATATTTTTGTCTATCTCCATATGAGATGCAATCACACCTCCCACGCTATGCAGAAACGGAAATGATGAAAGTGATGACGCTGAGATATTCATCAACTGGAAAAATACAATTTACCAAATCAAAGTCCTATGATAGAACACCATCCTGGCAGTGGGCCATGTGTTGATCCAGGGACACTCTACTCTTCGTAGAGTTAACCTGCATAAATTTGTGTCTGATGAATATGGCACTTTATGTCACGGGAGCTCAGATATAATACTGTAAATGTTATCTATCAATCAAGCCAAAGAAAGACCATTGAGGGAGCTTTTCTTAGTAAGGAGCATGGAAGTGCCCCCACTTGAAGACTTCCTGCCTAATGCGCATGCATCCAAACGGTGTGGCTATTCAAGTAATATCATTGGAATGATTTAATATTCTCCACGTCTGGCTGTAAGTGTCCTTTCAGGTCCTTTTTGTGTTGATGCTCTGTAGTCATTGCTGTCATTAGCCATTATCTTTGGCTTTAGACAATATGTTTTACAAACATTAAGAACAGATTATGAGCATAAAGCTTGCTTTCATCTGTTTACTAAAGCGTCTTGTGTCTTACAGAGGATCCTTTATTGTTTTCAGCCGAGGAATTGAATGATGCAAATGAGACAGATGTACATTATTGACTATCTCTGGCTGTGTCGAGAAATTCCGATCATGCCCGGGAGGAAAAACAAAGAGACCAGAGTTGCAAAACTAAGACGCACAAGTATACATACTTCTCATTATACCTTTGGCCTTCAAACAAGACTGCCTGCAGCTTTTAAAATGGAGCAAAATGCAGCGCTATGTAGCTAGGACCTGCAGGAGACCCACTTTTATGTAGACATCTAATTGGACACCTTACAAAGCTGCAGTTCATCGGGGGAATTGATAAATGTTCTGTCTTATCTGTTAGTTCTACGGGTAAATTACTAGACGGCATGGACTAATGGATTCAAGCTACTGTTGGAGATAAATGATCCGCACAATATGTGCATTGACCTCATCATCTCAGATGCTTCTTTTTTTAACAACAATTTTTATGATGCAGATCTCCTCCTCCTCAAGTTAACATTCATTTTGAGCCTGAGTTTAGATATTAGTAATGGGAAGCTATCCCCTGTTGGTAGTTATATATATATGTGACCCGACGTGGCGAAATGAGTCGGAAGGGGTCAAATTCAAATGGGATTACAGAGGACATCCCTACATGTAGCTGGTAGGTAGACTGAGTCACTAGGCTCAACCTGGCCAGTGGCTCCTCTTGGACTTCCTGTCGGGGATCCGGCAGGGTCCTGCAGTCTCGTGCCCACGTGGTTTGCTGAATGTGCCTGTTGTGTCTACAAGTTAAGTCCTGAAACAACACAATGGCACTGTGTCTGTACTGGCTCAATTGGTCGAAACCAAACAGCTGATAGTTCAACTCACTGACAGATTTGACAACCTCAAAACATGCAATGCATATTTGAAACCCAAATATTTATATATGAAGGAAATGCACACATACTGTATAAATGTACATGTATGCACTGACAAATACAAACGACAATTCATTTGATAAGCTTGGAGGGATATAATTAACATTGTCCAATTATTAAATGACATATCAAGGACACAGTTTTCATCTGTATCCATGCCTGAACTTGAAACAGACTTCATTCATATTAAACACCCCACAAGTAATTAGCATTGCCACTGGTGTGCACCGATTTTAGTCTCAACAGGTCAAATATGCAACCATTACATAATTCCCACACATGATTGCTTAAAAAAAGATATAAAACCAAACAATCAATCTTTTATGCAGAAAGGGAGGAAGTCTTAGAAGCATAACAACAATTATTTGAGATGAGTCATCCTGACAGTCACTGATACACTGAGTCTGGGCCTAGACCTCTAAATTGCACACATTCATAGATGTCTGTTATTAGGCCCGATGGATAAATGGTAATGTATACTGTTTATAAACCTAACATCAAGTTGTCATGTTTGAAATGATCTGAATAAGAACCACAAAAAACGAGGTAATCAGAGAGTGAATGGTAAGAATCATTAAATGCTTCACACTGTAAGACTGTCGTGTGCAGACTTGATCAAGCCCAACACCTTTTTTTTGGACATTCAGCACTACTAATGACTCTTCCCACTGTTTCTTTCACTTTCGTCCAAGCCAACGCGTTCTCTAATTTATCTGAATTATTTTCTTCCGGCGTCCACCTGGACTCGTTTTAATTCTGCCAGAGCCTGGCAAAATTCAGAACTCATCAAAGAGCTGTCACATCGTTTGTCTCACATCAGGAAGTGTGTATTAGGGTGTGCTAGGGACATCTGTTTATATCTGCGTTAGTATAATGGCGTCCTGACATGTATGCATGGACAATATATCTCCAAGGCAGGCAGGTGTTCCTGGAGGAAGTCACCCCTTTAGGTGATGTGTCATCAGAGGAGCAGTGCCATCTGTCCCCCCTCCTCTCACCTACCACCACTCACTTGTACTGTGCTATTTGGCAGGGGCCCTGAAAAACAATCATCCTGGCCATGCACCACTGCTTCCCATTATCAGTGTCATTTACACAAATTTGGCTTTGCATTTTCCATTCGTCCTCTCTTTTTCCCCATCGTGTCTCCCTTTAATTGTCTTTGTCTTCTTCTGTCCCCGCCGTTGTGTCTTGCTTACTGTGTTCTGCTTTTGTGCCTCCTCTTTCTTTTTTCATCCCACCTTCTTCTCTCCTTCTGTATCTCATTGTTTGTCACTCCGTTCTTCCGTCCTCATTAACATGGCGAAAACAACCAGAGCCATTCTCTCAACTCTCTACCCCACCTTCATTATCCGACTCCTTCATTTTATCCGCTAATAACCCATTCAACTCTACTCGCTTCATCTGTTTCCCCCTCCTTCCCCCCCTCCAAACACAAACACTTGCATAGTCTCCCATAATCTATAATTGAATCCTCTCACACCCAGGAGAACTGTTTTTTTTAGCACCCCAGCTCATCATAATGGGAGCACACACACTCGCACAATAGCCCTGCCTCCCTCTCATCCCCCGACCCTTTGCGCCATGCCTACATTGTTGTAGCCATAATTCCACTTTCTTTTGGCTTACATTTAATTAGCAGGACTGGTGTCACACTGTGCGACTTCTGCGTCTTCACAATGGGAGAGGCCAGTTGGAATATGGCAACGGTTAAACATGGCTTGCAGATACCCTGAATGGACAAGGCAGCAGCGCTTGTATGGCTTGAGTATAGATATCGTCAAAGGAAAAAACACATTGGCCTGCACAGTAACAGTTGTCATCCTCTCCTAGATTCTTGTTTCGTTTGCTGTTCGAATAAGATTTGGTAATGTTCTGCTGACCCAACCAGAGCTACAAGGCTGAAAAATGTTGTCACATCTTTCCACAAAATGTACTCACCAATATCAAGCAGGGAAGAATAATCCCATCCTCTCAGACCTTCTTACTGCAGATCAACTCAACACAGCTGCTGGAGGATGGTTATTTTTGAGTTGAGGGGGCACAAATTCAGAAATTTGATTCTGCACTCCCAAAAAGCATGTGTTTGTTTTTGACTCCATGGAGACACAAATCTTGGCAGGCCTTAGAGCACAAAACATACATTTCTTGGTAGGTCTGTATCCTTCAGATCCCATAATGCCACATTAATAAATCCACTGAGCAGTTAACTGGTCTTCATGTATAGCCATTTAAGGTATTTATGCATACATGAAGTAGTGTTGTCTTCACAGTTTATTATATAATTGATTTCTGATTGCAAATCAGATGCCCCCCTATTGAGTTAGATGAAACATCTTGACAGAGCCCCCCTCCCATCAGCTAAGCAGAGCACTGCGTGTAGGCTATGACACTGACGGTGCCACTGGCATTTGCGACTAAAAAGAGTGCAAACTACAGCTGTCGCGTGGGCCGGTACTTTGGTACCAAGTTGAAGCCAATAATCTAAGAACGTCTTTTTTCTGTCAGTTGTGAACTCGTTCCTTTCTTTCAAAAAAATATTTTGGATATGTATTCACTTTTCCCGTTGAATGGTTGCTACAATGACGATAATAACCATCTCTGTGTTCCAAAAAAAAAAAAAATGGATCCATTAAATAAGCAGTGTACCACTGACGGTTTGACCAGCACTGGGGAAACATTAGTGGATCGGGCCGCATGCACTCTGTGGTAATTGAAAGAGAACCCTCATTATCCCAGAAAATGTGCAGCACTGGTTGCTTTCATTTTAAGTGTCCCTGAAACCCAAACCGGAGTTGAACACATCTTTTCATGTTGCAGATTTGTCAACACAATGCTGTGACTTTTGCATCATTTTGTTTCCCTTTTGTTTCCCTTCTTTTTAGGTGAAATCAGTGAAGACGGGCTCCGTATTTTGGACCATTGGCTGTTGTCTCTCATATTTCTACATGGTAAGAATAGCTCACTTATTATTTTTATAATCTGCAATCTATCCACTTCTGTGTTGTTGTCATCAGCTCTAGTTCTGACCTGGCATTTTTAAACACTAAACATGTCTCACAAACTCACTAAAGCCAGAACTAAACTTTCAATAGTTTTGGTGGAATTGAAAATCCATGTTTTATAACGCATTCTATTTTGTATGTATTTAGAGCTGGATCCAATTCCAGACCGGTTCGATAATCAGTCATGCTCCTGAGATCGTGCTGTCTTCTTTCCATCATGGGCATGGTAATGCATAAAAAAATGGGTGGAACAGTGTAGCCACTGATTCCTGCATTATTTATGAATTCAGACTTCAGGCCATCAGGGGTTGGATAAGAGAGATGAGATAAAAAAAGATGATCCCAGACACTGCCTCAGCAGCGGATTGTTTGCCTGTTTGTGTGCGCGCACGTGTGTGTGTGGGAGCACGTGCATCTCTGGCTTCTCGCTCAAGCTAAATCTATGTGGCTGGCAGTGAGACGAATGTCAAATGAAACAGATTACTGAAATCCAGCTTCATCGATCACATTAGACCACAGCATCCAGAGGGGGGTAGTGACAATTGGAGGGACAAGGACATGACGGAGGACCGATGGAAACATTAATGCAATAGGAGATAATACAGAATTGTAGCGGGCAGAGAAAAGTGAATAAATACAAGAGTGTAAAGAAAGAATGAAAGGTAAGGATCTGAAAGAGGGGACAGCCAGCGATGAAGAGAAATTTTTTTCATTGCACTCCTGTTCTACTACTGAAGTAGTGATAACATTAGGTTCCCATGCCTCTTCCTCGTTATTTCTTTGTGTCCTTCACACCCTGTATCTCAGGTGTTGGGATGTTCCTCTGTACTGTATCTGCAGCCCCCCCGCTGTTGCAGTTACAGTATATTCTCGAGCAACAAGCCAGATCAACTTCTCCAAAGTCTTCTTTAGGTCTTGCACACAAAGCATTGCATACACCTGTACTTTTTTACCACAATGCCATACACACAATATGCTGTCACTTTACTCAGCATATAGCTTTCCTTCAATACCACCAGGAAGTACTCACCAAAATACCTCAACATGTATAATTCAGGAAGTTTAGAATGGAATGTTTAGGCCTGATACTTTTAATAAGATAATAACCACAATGGCAAACTAACACACACACGGACGCAAGCAGTAAACTCCTTTCCCCTTTCCCCATTGCCTGCTATATTCTCTACATCCTCTCCCGACTGGCCTCATGGTCATCAGATAAGCCAGGTATGAAATGCAGCGAGCGATAACAGCTAAAAGACTTTGCTCCAAACAATTTTCTGATTCCTGCCCTCAGCAGTTAACCTGCTGCTCCGGCATGGGGTCGGCTGTTAGAACCATGATCTCAAATAAAGCTTTTTTGTGTGCGCACACACATACCTACAGCTCTGGTCACAGGCATTGATCTTCACATGGTTTTGTAATGAAACGATAGAGCCAGTGTCTTCCATTCCTTTTCACACAGTTGGTTATTTCCCCTTCTTCTCAGAGATAACTTACAGGTAAATCTATGACTTTGCATTGCATGGTTTACTGATAAACTGATGCGATTGCCAGCTCCACATCTTGTCAAGTGTATTTAGCGGTCAATGACATTTACAAAACATTTATGGTCAATATCCAAAAGGTAATTATGACTGTGAATATTATTTCTATGAAACGCCAATATATCCAACCTTGTGTTAAATGTCTCCAAATAGCAGACAAACATGGATGCACTCTGTCAGCTGAAGATCAGTATTGACTCAAGGTTGTTGAACTCTACTGCAGAGTGACCATGGGAACCTTTCCAATCCAATATCAGTCCTCTGGCATGACATTGAGCCTTCCGTAGCTCTGCCCAGTAAGCTATCAAAAGGGAGACACAAGCCTTGAAAAGAATATTGTTTACTTTGATTCTCCTGAGTCAGTAATCCACTTAACTGTTATCAGGGGGTCTAATCAGAGAGAGCAATATTTTATGAAAGCTCTTTAAGAGAGAGAGGCTTATCCTGAAAAGGCACGGCGTGGTTGGCATGGTTTGTGATTTAATACAAGCTATGTTCTCTCAGACCTTAACAACCATGTCGAGGATGTCTGGATAGCTATGACTTAGATCATGTCATTTGGATGACATTGCTCTCTCTATTTTGTGTAAGAGCTGGTTTGATGCTTTGTTGCAGCCATACTATGTTTGATGCTTTCACAAGATTGCAGTTAGTTTTGGCCTATTGCATGGCACACATCGTGTTCAAATTTGGATTATGGATTCTCAAGCACCCCTTCAAACTTCCTGTGATTCCTGCTGTGCACTCTGTTTTCCTTCATGTCTCATACATGCTCACAAGGCACAAAAATATATTTGGTTTAGTTGTGTAGCCAATAGCTTGAATCGCTCTTTGAAGTGTTAACAACAGAGACGTAGTCGGCCAATCCCATATCAACACTGATAATTACATTGAAGTCATCACTGGTATTCACTTCGTGTTAACTGTTTACCTGCTACTAATTGACTGTGAGGTTTTCATTAACGACGTTGTCTTTCCTTCTCTCGCTTAATGAAGCGTATCATTATCAATTGGACATGTTGTGCTTGTTTTTTCCTATGATGCAAGTATAAAGGATGCTCATGTCATCACACCGTTGCATATCTGCTCTTTCTAACGAGCTATTTCATGCAATGCAATCCCCTTTGTAGTTAGAATCACTCTCCCTCTCTGTCTGTTTCACTTTCGAACACTTTCTCCTTTCACCGCGTTCTCTTGTCTGTCTGGTGCTCTCACCTCTTCCTTTCACCCTGTGCTGTAGTCAGGTACAGGCATTTAAAACTTTGTCAATGATGTTTTTGTAGAGTCGTTTTATAGCCCTCCACACCCGGCGCTATGGCACTCAGCTGGCCTCAAAATTGTCCACGTATAATTTTAGTGGACATTTCCAAGTTATTAGTTTATCTCACATTTTACACCGAGGGTGTAAAATATGATTGCCGTTTTTTTTTTAGAGATTCAATATATGTCAGATTAATGCACACAACGATAAAACTAATGGGGAGGAAGCAGTACCATGTGTTATACATCCTTATTGATGGGATTCTATTGAAGTTGCATATTCAAGGCTTCTTCAATGGTACATGTACGAGAAATGACGGCTTAGTTTGATGGATTGATTCACTTTTAATTTCATGCAAAATATGATGCATCTTTTACTAAAGGAATGCACAACTTTGATAACTGACAGTTGTCAACATGTATTTCCTTCATCATAGTCAATGTTCCCTCTGTGGTTTAAGTCTTTGGTTTTTTTAACTGAATATGTTGTTTGAGGCTGGTGATCTGTTTTCTTTTAACATCAACTTCTATGAGTAGCCTTGTGCATCTCAGCCGACCAGCTCCCTCCACCCACGCAAACCTGACATCAATCCCACCAAGCAAATGTTTAGCATTGAAACAGGAAAGCCCCCACTGAGCATGGTGACTTCTTTTGGAGGCAGAAAAACAAGAGGAGGAATAAGTGATCATACGAGCCCTTGAACTTCTTCCTTTTTTTTAAAGAATGTTTACATTGTAATGCTGACTGACATGTTTGTGCTTCTGTGTGTTCCAGGTGTCAGCATGGGGAGGCTATGTGTTCATTATCAACCTGATTCCCCTGCATGTGTTTGTACTGCTGCTGATGCAACGCTACAGCAGAAGAGTCTACATTGGTAAGGTGTACACATTCACAAGCACAAGCAAGAGTAAGCGCGTAGTTTGATGTTTAAAACTCTCCCACATAACCGAAATTGAAACTGACATTGTTTTCAAATCTTTTCCCATATGAATAGAAACGAATGCAAATTCCCTGTGCCCAGTCATGCCTGTGTTCTTCTCTCACAACTATAAGCATTTGATCATCAGCAGTGCAGACATCCGCACTCCGCTTAACAGTAAATGCTGCCACCTGCTACCTGTTTTGTTTTTTTTGACTACCAGAAATGGAGTGCTGTTGAAGAATACACTTGTTATCCCCCGGAACATCACAGTTTCTCAGAGAACATGGCAGCTCCACCACATTATCAGTTGGCTCAGACGATACGAGCTTGACCCTTCCCCCGTCTACACAGTCATCATGAGCTTAGCTGTGGTACCATTTTGCTGTTGGCACTCCTGCTGTGGTCCAGATAAATGACACCGTGTCAAGTATCATTTACAGATGATTATATGTTTTACATACTCAAACTGCCAAGCACAGCGGTTGAGAGCTTCCCGAACAGATGATGACCCCTTCACAATGAGAGAGCTTTGACCTTCCTTCGAACTGTTCTTAAACAATGAAATTCTGCTTGACGAGGCAGGAATGTTAAATGAAGAGGACAAATTTCATCTTCTTTGTTCCACGAGGATACGTGCAGCCTGAGCATCATTTAGTAGCGTCATGGGCTTTTTGGTAGGAAATGAGAGATGGAGAAACTATATTTGTAGACGCATTCTGCTGACAGAAAAGACATTGGATCCTCAAGTACCTCCCGCTCTGCTCACCTTCCCCCCCTCACTGCATCTGGCAGCTCTCCTTTTCAGAGCAAGGTTTCCCCGTCAATGCTAAGGAAGATGCAAAAAGGAACACATTTTATAGATGCCTTGCAGTCTATGTTCCCTCACAATCCATCTCCTTCTGTCTTGAGTCAATAGCAGATGTGTGAGAAAGAGATTTGCTGAGGGCTGTCAAAACTACTTCAAAAAACTGTGCACACTCTTCAGGAAGGGTATGAAATCGTAATTAAGTCGGTGTGTCTGCAAATTGGTTCCTGACAGCTACAAAGGTGCAAGTTTTACTGCTCTTACTCCAGGCCTTGCTGACACTATGTGCTGGGCCTGCTTCCATTTTCTCTGTAAATTACATTAGATTAGGTATTTTGAATTTTCTCCCTGGCGACAGTGAAAATCAATAGACTTTAAATATCTATTGAGGTTGATTTCCCTGAGTGGGACCCGAACTGCAGTTGTGGTGCAGCGTAAAGGTTTTTCCTTTGGCAGTAGTTAGTTTTATTTGTTCGATTTCTTATCCGGTCTGTCCTCTCTCTTTGTGTTTCTCCCAACAGCTTACAGCACTTTCTACATTGTGGGTCTCGTACTGTCAATGCAGATCCCCTTTGTCGGCTTCCAGCCAATCAGGACCAGTGAGCACATGGCTGCTGCCGGTAAGTACCACCCCACCCTCTGTACTTCCAAGGTTGGCCGATCAACTCCTAGGAAAGTTCCTGAAATTTAGAGTCTAATAATAAAGTCAACAAATGTACAAACGATGCCTTCAAGCGCTTCTCACAAGTACATGAATGAAAGAGTACATTCATGTTAAGTGTGCCTGTAATGGCGTTAAGTAGCTGTTGATGGATTAATGCAACAGTTGACTTTGCTTAATGCTGGTATTCACCACTTCCTGACATTGGTAAGAACTCTAATTGGCTGCTTTAGGATGTTCCGCAGCACCGTATCCCGAATTCTCTTGCTGCAGCCAGCGTATGTTGGCATCTGTTTTTCTGCATATCTACGACATAAACATCATCATGCGAGTTCTTTGAAGAATGCAACACCAGAAATCCTCTCTGCCTCTCTCTTTTGGCACGCCTCTCCCTCTATCTCTCACAAGAGTGAGTGTTTTTTATGTCGCAGGGGAGCAGCTGCTCAGAACATCTGGTGGTAGCATTCAGGGAGCACAGTGGGAGACAAGAAGAGAGTGACAGAGCCACGAGCCTGTCAGTACCTTTGAGATGTCAGCCCCTGAGGCAGGCAAGCAGCTTGGCAAAGAGTGACAAGCGTGTTAGCACCAACGCTGCTCTCCAGGATGCAGGCAAAGGTTTAACCTTGGAAATGGGTGAAACCTGCCGTGGGTGGTGGTGGTGGGCTTGCGGAGGAGGAGGGTGATTTCACACAAGGTTTTTCAAAGGATGCGAGGTGACGAAAGGAGGGGAAATAAGACCTCTACACATTTTTTTTATATCTAATTCGCTAGACGAATAGACGCTCTGGAGAAAACTGTGCTGCGAAAGCGACAGAGCAAAAGAAAGGAGGACGGGAGTGTGATCGAAGAGGCTAAGAAAGACAGCGCAAATATAGAGATGGGCTTATTTACCCAAGACTTTCTCATGTTGCCCGGCACATTTGTCTTTCCCCTCCGCATGAGCAGCTAATGGAGCTATTACAAACCGCTTTGTGGAAGGTCTCATCAAATATTCTGTGTGCATCTCCGTTGTGTGCTCATTCTTATGTTGTGTGGCCTTTTCCTCAGGTGTCTTTGCACTACTCCAAGCCTATGCCTTCCTGCAGTACCTGAAGGACAGGTTGACCAAACAGGAATTCCAGACACTTTTCTTCCTCGGAGTCTCTCTCGCTGCTGGTGTGGTCTTCCTCACTGTGATCTATCTCACATACACAGGTCTGTATATCAGCTCATGTATGTCCACAGTATCATTGAAGCACATGGTACATTTCATATACTGTAATCTGTAAACCACATTATTGTGCAGTTTGAAATATCCCAAACATCAATGATATCAACCTATATATAATGAAAAGTATAAATATTGAGTTTAAAATCTGTTTAGACACATTAAGAAGATGATCAAGAGAGTCAATGAAGCGGCTCCAAAGCTTTTCTATTAAGGCTGTTGAGGACGATTTGGTGGATTGTTTTTCTCCCTGTAAGCAGTTTTTTTCAGCTGCAGCCAATATGAAGGCTTAACAAATAATGAGACTTCCAACTCATCGTTATAAATAATGCTGCTCAAGCCAAGCCTTGCACTAGTTAAAAAGTGCAAGAGTCAATCAAAGTCATTGAAAGAAAATTGAATTGCTGTGCTTTACTGAACATCGTACACTTACTAAGTTTGCATGGAAATCCTGTAAAAGGAAGTGGTTAGTCTCTTTTGCGGTTGTACTACCAAGCAACACGCTTTCTTTATGCATGAATACCCACGACTGCCTACATTCAAACACATTTCTCATGTAGTAGGTGGATGTGGGTTGCAGGCAGGATGTTTGCCTCCATAGACTGAGAAATGTAATGTCACCAGAATATTCTTAGGCATGTCAACATATTAGAAATTAAAACTTTGTTATGCGCTTACGAATCAGTCAGAACACAAAATGTCAAATGTAAGAGATGCTGTAATGAAGCAAAGGTGGTGCAGATAAACATGGAGGTAGATGTAGTCGACACTGTCAGAACAGACTCCAATAATGTGTGAATGCTTAAGATAGTGGAAGTAAGAAGTACATCTTATATCTCTGCCGCAGTGTTCAAGAATATCGACATCATAAAAGAAATATCAGTGTTTATACTTTAATTATACAATCAATGGTCGATTCTCACTCCATCTTGTAGTCAGTTTATTAACAGAGTATGTAAGCAATTACCATAAATTTGGCTGATATTGTGTGGACAAAAAGCCCTTTTGTTCAAGGATCAGTTAATTAACTTTTGATGATGATCCAGATCTGGGATTTCAGCCATTTTGGAGTTTGTTTTTGTTTCTACTACAAAAGTTACAGTGTGTTCATACACCATCCCCTAATGATCTGATCTCCAGGCCCCTGCAACTGGGCTGCAAATCAATGTTTGGTTTATCAGGAAAATTAAACCTGGAAGGCAAATGACACAGAGGCTTTTATGGATGCTGCAGCTCTGCGAGTTGGAGAACTGCTCAGCATTTGTGAAGGATTGTGTGCGCTCTTACTGGTCATGTTGAACCTTGATACACAGCCAGCTGGGTGACCTTTGCCCTGGTTAATGGTTTGCTCCATTTTCTTCAGCTCCGCTCTGGTTTGTAGCTCCAGCGGAGGCCTGAAGGATTCAAATTCTCATCTTGCTATTTAATCGATTCCTTTTGTCTCCTTCTTTTTAATGGTCTTTTCGTAGGCTGTAATTTGTGATGCTGTAAAACCATAGACTTCAGAGATGTATCTAAGATTGTGTTCCTCCCTGTGGCGTGGTACAACTCTAACCCAGTCAAAGTCAACAGCACCACAAAATTGCAGCCTCCGAAAATGATTTCAAATGGAATCAACAGCTCATTTAAAAAACATTCAATAATAATAATCCCCATGAAGGGAGGATTTGATTGCAGGGCTGTTGTATTATACTGCATCTGCAAATAGGAAAGGGAGGTCATGCTCACGATGCTTTCATAAATCAATGCGACGAATGTGACCTCAAGACCAGACATGGGTTTGTTTGTTCTTGCTTGAGTATGTTCGTGCCAACCTAAACAACAATCTGGTAGAATAATGGTCCAGATTATGTTAAATGTTGTAGCCTCACTTTGCTCTTGGGCTTTGCATCGATTGGCAAGCGTAGATTGGTTGCAGGGCGGCTTTAGAACGTAGGCGGCCAGTCTTATGGGGAAACTAGCTTCAACTGAATGTCAGGTGAAGTGAAGTCGTCTGTCACTGCTCTGGACTTAATCATCTCATCGAATCTCTGCAACATATTAGCTGAGTTGGTTTCCTCAGGATGTTGAACATGAAGCCAGTGTCTTCAATTAAAATATCTCCTATGACCGGTGCTTTGTGAAATGTCATTTGAAAAGGTTAACTTCTATGAGTAACCAGAGTATATCTAGTCAGTCTGCTCTCAAAGAGCGACAGAATACAAGCATAGATCGGATCAAATATGTCACTTCTAAAGAATGTGTCAGAATGTGTTTAAAGTATGGGGCTCAGGCTTTTGTCTGTGTGTGTTTGTGTGCGCAACTGGCTGTAAGAGCCCCCAAGCAACAGTTGAGAGCTGAAATGTATTCCAGATCAAAGCTTAACCAAAATAAGACATTTATATGCGCACATCCAATGCCCTGTGCGTTCTAATTTGCAGATTAAATGGTTTCGGCTACATTTATAAACAAGTCAATTCCAGTAATTCAGTGCCGTCAATAGAATATATTCCCAACTTCGACACATTGTTCGCTGACAGTGTATTACTCATTTATTGTATTTGGAGTTACAGTGAGGAATGCCTTAAAGGCCCTAATATTCTGTTCTCCACATCAGCCTCTCGCTGTGGGGCGTACGGCCCTACCAGAGCAAGTCATTCTGTTTGATTTAGAACAGTTTTGGTGGTTACGTATGGATTCTTTCAACCCCTGGTTAGATACGGGTG
>CAAKHC010015682.1:0-14706 GCA_901007825.1 Macroramphosus scolopax | reverse complement strand
TGGTTAGATACGGGTGTGGCCCAGTTAAAAAAAAACGGCGACATCCTTCCTGTGCCAGCCATTTCAAACTGTGTTGACAGCTGTGGTTTGCTTATGATGCAATCCCCGTCAGTCGTTAACAAATAACACCCACACAGTCTTGATGAAGGAGATACAGAAGCTGATGTGGTTGTCAAAAAATAGCCCGTAGACGTTTTCTTGCGAGCAAACAAAACAGTGTTATTGGTGTATATTGTGTCTCCTTTGAAGTGCATTCCCTTTCTCAAACATGCATTACTGCATTAAGGAGCGTTTGAAAGCCTGAGAGTCAGATAATCCCCTAAGGAGTTGATGGAGACCAAAAACCGCTGACGGAGGATGAAACTTGGACTGATATTGTTACTTTTTAACAGATGGATGTGTGAATAAGCCAGTCACAGCTCTAGCACGTTGATAACGACAATGCTTGATCCCTGTCAGTTTTGGTATATATTCCGGCGACAGACCACCTTTCTTATTTTAACATGTGTTAACACAACGCCTGCACTCCCGTACTGACTCCCTCCCTCCATTTGAAGACGAGCTGTATGTATTTATTGATTGTGTTTTGCTTCTCTAGGATACATTGCTCCATGGAGCGGACGTTTCTACTCTCTCTGGGACACCGGGTAAGCTTTGCTGACCTTCACACTCTGTCGATGGAACACTTGTTCAACTGAATGCATGTGGGTGTTTTCTAAGACAACTAAACCCCCCCCCCTCCCCTCCCCCTGCACCATCCCAGAGGGTCAAACAGCACAGCTTAGGCTCTGTGTTGAACTATTGTTTTAATTCTAAATAACACCGGGCTCCCTGTGTTCTCCAAATGCAACGTATCTGATATTTCAGCACGCTCAATCAATTCTCCCCACCGTTTGCTGATCAAAGCAGTATGAGATGATTTTTTTTCCTTCCTTTGGAGGTTGTTACTGATTCCTTAAGGTGCCGTGTGGTTTCTCTCTGTAATCACAAAATGCTTAAGAGGGAAATACTTAACATCGAAAAGCAACTGCTGTTCACAAAGCCCATAATGGATAAACAGGGAACACAGATCAGAAACTAACAGCAGAAACGGTGAAAGCTAATCCATAGTCGTAGATTTATTCATATTTTATAATAAGCAGGCCGGGGGAGGTAAATGATTTTTTCTCCTCATAATTGTGGTGTTAATCATGAGGATCTACTGTTTAATTTGTCTCTACACTCCCTCAGCGCTCCACCAAACTAAATTACATGGCTGTTTCTCCTCCTCCTCCACCCACCTTCTATCCGCAGCTACGCTAAGATCCACATCCCCATCATAGCATCTGTGTCGGAGCACCAGCCGACGACGTGGGTCTCCTTCTTCTTCGACCTCCACATCCTGGTCTGCACTTTCCCAGCAGGCCTCTGGTTCTGCATCAAGAACATCAATGATGAAAGAGTCTTTGGTAGGTTGTCTTTAATCGAAATCAGGACTCTTTTGAAAGTAAGACATTTCTGCTGTGGGGTTTAAAGTCTGTAGTTACTGGTCATACCAGTAAATACTACAGGATCTAGAATCGTGCTGCAGCATACTCTCCTTGAGAAATTGCTTTAATCAAAGTCCAGCGATGTGATTATAGTGCGTAACAAACTAATGTTGTTTAATAAAGTCAGTCTGTAATTGGCCTTTTTCTCTCAGATACAATCGATCCGTGCTGCAGGCGGTGTGTATGTAGCTTTAAAACACAGTAGCCGGCCGGGCACAGTGCATTTGCCACGAAACCGGATGTGTCATGTGTGCCACCTGCAGCTCTTCACCCAACAGCTGGCATTTTGTTTTCTTGGTTTGTTTCATTACTGGTTTCGTTATTTAACACTGATCCGCTGTTGGAAATGGAGATAATGACTATTGTCTTGCTCCGCTGTGGCTGTAGGAAAGAGCAAGAGAGTAAGTAATGAGGCTGAAATCAATATGTGGCGTGGGAACGACGGAATCAGCCACTCACAATAGAAACGATGACATTCAGTGGTAGTTATATAACGTAAATACATTGACTTTTGCCAGCAAATGCATGTGGAAATTTGTAAATGGGCGAAAGTCAAATGTAACATCCACCAGTAGGAATTTCCTGTCTTGCGTAACATCCTTAAAGAAAAGGATAGCAGAGAACTGCACTTCTTTAAGAAGCAAATCAGACTTAACGTTTACATTTTTCAGAATAAGACAGCCCAGATTAAGGGCGAGAACCTTTTAAGTGCTAATAAAAAAAACAGTCCTACATCATTCTCAGACTTAATCAGCCAATTACAGCTATTGATCAGGCATGCACCTGTTGAACCAGGTCGTCGCTTTCCAAGGACAGAGAGCTACCAGCGTTCTTTCTATTCAGGGCAGGAGTTGTGCCGAGCTACAGTAGATTGATAGTGTTTGTCAGTTTTTCTTTCCTCAAGTCTGTATCCCTTTCACTGTCTGCCCTATTTCCTGTCTCTTCTACACATTCATCATATACGTTTCCTTATCTGATCTCTGACTATTCATCACCTCCTCTCACCCTGCACCGCTCTGTTCTTCCGTCTCCCAGTGGCCCTGTACGCCATCAGTGCCGTGTACTTCGCCGGCGTGATGGTGCGTCTGATGCTGACGCTGACTCCGGTGGTGTGCATGCTGTCGGCCGTGGCTTTCTCCAGCGTTTTTGAGCACTACATGGGAGATGACACGAAGAGGGAGAAGCCCCCTGCAGAAGACAGCAGCGACGAGGACGACAAGCGGAATTCAGGGAATCTCTATGACAAGGTCAAAACAGGATCCAGACATTGCCGATGTTATAGTGCAACAATATTATAGCACAGTTATATTTTCACGTTGCTGTGATGATGAAACTTTGACATCACTATTGTGTGATACTACAGCATATAAGAAAAGCCTAAACTGTCATAAAGCAGCAGTCACCAAGCTATTTCCTTCAATGATGCCAAACACCTTTTGCAGCACTTTCTGTTTGGATTTAAAAAAGGAAAGCTGCCACACAGCCAACTGTCAGCTTTCCTCCTCGCTCCCCACCAGTTTTGCCAATAGTTTCACTAATCTGTGATTCAGCCGCAACTGTTTGATGCTGTTGCCACAAGTTTAACTTGTCTGACTGTGTTGAAATTCCAACTGAAAGGCAAACTCAGTGCCGAGCCAGTGAATAGGCTTTGTACATTTCTGTCCACACTGTGATCAAATACGCCTCCCGAAATGATCCGTCCTCCCAGAGGATGTCAACCATTCTAGCTCATGTAAACACATTTTTGTAAAATCGACAAATACTTATAAATGTTTACTTTATGTTTGGATCATTTTCTGGGAATCAGTAATGTTTGAACGTTGCTGAGGAGCTGCCAGTGCAGATCAAAGTTGCACGTATTGCGTATTGATATAACGCATTTCCCTCGACCTCGAGGCCGTCAGGATGTTCTGAGGGCAGACTCGCTCAATGTGCTTTTAAACCTTTAAACGTAAGCGATATAAAGTTCAGTGTTTATAATGGAAACATCACACGGTACCTTTATCATGATATTTGTTTGTTTTACCAAATTATTTAGTCAACCGGTCATGTTTATGGAGACATTCAGAGTTAGGAGAGTTGTTCACTGACCCGTTATGTTTACTAAAGAAGTAAAGGTCAGTCTGACACAGGTTTACAGTAAAGTTTGTTGAAACACTCTCTCAATGTAATCTGATTTACATTTATCTTTATACATTTTCAGCCAGCAGTTTGGTTGTCAGTGCAAATAATTAGCAGTGCTGGTGAACAACCATGTTCACATTGTGTAGACTTCCTCCTTACAAGAGTTCCTCTCATTGCTTTTGTTTGTTTCTTTCTAACTTCAGTATCCACTCAATAATTCATATTTCTGGAATGCTACCAGCCACCATAATAATCTTTGCCTCCCCCTGCAGGCTGGCAAAGTGCGCAAACACGTGTCCGAGCAGGAGAAAGCAGAGGAGGGTTTGGGTCCAAACATCAAGTCCATAGTCACCATGCTCATGTTGATGCTGCTGATGATGTTTGCTGTCCACTGCACCTGGGTCACCAGCAACGCCTACTCCAGTCCCAGCGTGGTGCTCGCCTCATATAACCACGACGGGTATAGTTACACACTCCCACACACTCTCCAGCTGTTCAGAGATGTAAAAGATGTAATATAATATGATAAACAGAGCAGGCTGGGTGGATTTACATGTACAGATCACATGTTTGTCTGCATGCTGGAACACGCAGAGCTGCACCAAGATCAAAAGAACACATGTATATTTCAAAAGATGTTTGCTGAAATATTCATGTGTGTGTGTTTGCTTTAACATGATTGTGTAACTTATGGCTTCGAGGCCACAGAAAATATTTTAATTTACAAGAACTGGCTTCTCTCTGTTATTCGGTTCTAAGTTTCTCTTCCAGCGTTACGGGGAAGTGTTGTAGACAAAAAATGTCGCACCTATGTTAGAAGAGAGTTCTCATTTTGTAGATGCTGTATGTTAATGATGACACAGCCACAGTTATTTGCAAACATTGTTTCTGCCAAGTTACTGGTTGCAGCACAGCTCTCCCTCCGTTCCTTCACCTATACACCCACAAACTACGACTACCATACCTACAGTTAATTTAGACGTAAAGTGAGGACGTGTTGGGTGTTTTCAATCCTGACTTTACTTTGTATGAACAGACTGTTGTTGCTCCTCTGTGTCAAAGACCGATGTGAAATATTAATGTTCTTCTCCGACCGTATGCCTGTCAACCCTGTTACCTGTCAACCTGATTTCCCTTGTTAGCACGCGCAACATCCTGGATGACTTCAGGGAGGCCTACTACTGGTTGAGGCAGAATACGGATGAGCACGCACGTGTCATGTCATGGTGGGACTACGGTTACCAAATAGCCGGGATGGCCAACAGGACCACGCTAGTAGATAACAACACGTGGAACAACAGTCATATAGCACTGGTGAGCCCTCTTGCCTGTTTTTTCTCCCTCCGTCTGATTCACTTTTCTTCACTACATCGTCGTCTCTGTGATCTGTAGCTGTTTTGATGCATGAACATACAGAGAGACGAATGATTTCTTCTCGCAGCCGCTAGATAATTAGCTGTGTCTTCAGTGAATTTGTGATGTAATTGCCGATTGTAGCTGCTCCCTCCGACAAGCCAGATAACCTCGTTTTCGTAAGCTTTTCCCATTGAATTTACACGGTGGGGAGATCTCAGTTAATTGCTGTCAAGATTCTGTGTGTTTGACTTATTTTTCCCTCTGCTGCCTAATATAGAGGAATATTTGTGTCAAAGTCAAGACCATCAAAGCCTGCCGTCTTTCTTCCTCATGCTTTCTTCTGTAACTGCTGCCTGTTTCCCTTCATCTGTCCACAGGAAAAATAACTGAACGTACATGATAGGTATGTTAAGTAAATCCTGTTTCTCAGAGGAACCCCCAATTAAAGCGTCTTCTTGCCGCTATTTCTAGGTGGGGAAAGCCATGTCATCCAACGAGAGCGCAGCCTACCAAATCATGAGGTCCCTGGACGTGGACTACGTGTTGATCATTTTCGGTGGCGTAATAGGTTACTCTGGTGACGACATCAACAAGTTCCTGTGGATGGTGAGAATAGCAGAGGGAGAGCACCCCAAGGACATCAGGGTAAGTGTGTTAAAGACCCGTCATCTGCCTGACTCTGCAGTTTAGGAAAGCATGTAGTCAGCACTTCTATGTCGAATGTGCTCCGGCCTTTAACAAGGCTGTTGGTTTACATTCCCTCGGAGGGGAACTCATTTTAACTTTCCTGTCTTTTCAGGAGAGTGACTACTTCACCCCTCAGGGAGAGTTCAGAGTGGACAAGGCCGGTTCACCGACTCTGCTCAACTGCCTCATGTACAAGATGTCCTATTACCGTTTTGGTGAAATGCAGGTGAGGAAAAAGGTTCTAACTAAAGGCGCTTTCATTTTCTGACGCAGCAACATTACCTTTAACTGTACACCCTCGAATATCTTCTTTTTTTTTTAAATCCTGAGGTGAAGTCAAGGCTAGAAGGAGTCACATCTTAATTTGTAGTTTGCAGTTATGTGCAAACTTCTAGTTTTATAAGAAGCCTCCATCACCAGAGACGTATGAACTACTGCTAACATATTTTATGCAGCTTTACGAGACAATAACAAGCAGCTTCCAACACCAAGATTGTAAAATGGCCTGCCACTGTATCTTAAAAGCAGAGCTGGCTGGCTGACAGGCAGGCAGGCAGAACAGCATTCGAGGAGATGCCTTGGGGAGCTCCTAAGGTATGAAGGAAGGGTTTGGTGGGGGGGTAGACAGAACGGAGGAAGAATGAAGGATTTGCAGAAGCTTTGAAATGTGCTACGGCCTCTCCTGGCAGGTAGCGGAGGAGGAATGAGAGGGATCCTTCTTGCCAGGTGCTTACATGCCTTCTGTAGCTGCAGCCCGGCCAACCGTTCAGCTGAGATGGGCGAATCAGTTCAGCTGCTGATGTGACAAGGAGAAACAAAGGCTCAGAGGGCATCAGGAAAAAGACATTAAGTAGAGTGGGGTGAACCATGACGGCACAGGGTAGTTGAAGATGCAGTTTGCTGCAGTGAGGGAGTGCAGATTTAATGATGCTGACAATGATTAATACAACACAGGATAGAATCAACCCTTAATCCTCTAATCTCATATTCCCTAAAACTTTCTTAACAGTTAAAACACTGTAGGATTTAACAAATCTAATGGCAGAAAAAGAATATAATATTCCTCATTATATTCTCATTAGTGTCTAATCGTCTGAATTTAAGCACCATTAATTTTTTTGTTTGCTTAGAATAATCCCTTCATATTTACATATGGAGAAGCCCGTCTTGTTTCTACAGGATCCCATAAGGACAAGCCAAACACTGCTCATATCTGTAACAATGGCTGAACTACTTCTCCTGTATTTTACTTATAAAGTCATGTAGACGATTCCCATGTGATGGCGTCCCACTGCGATAACACAAGAAGGTTCTCCCTCACGTCGGTTGATTTACATTATGTAATCACACCACCTAATCCTACACACTGGTCCTTTAAATCAGTAACAAATGTGTTGGGAGCCTCGATGACTGTGGCTGATAATAAACTACTAGTCGATACCGTGTCCTCTGAGTCAGCCTGCAGTCGTAGGGGAGACATCAAGGCACTGCAGACGGGAAATTGGTACACAGAGGAAGAATAAAAATGGAGAATTAGAGGGAAGAAGAAGGACAAACCCAGTAGAGGGAAGGCAGATAGTTTTTTGTTGAGAATAAAAAGTGTCAGAGGGAATTAAAGCCGAACATCAGCGGCAGAACTGGGGGAGGAGCAGCTCTGAGCTTTTAGTGCAAAATATAAGTAACAAGAGGCTGTAAGTGAGTTAAGTGTAAACTTGTTGTGCAGATGCTTTTCTGTAACCAGAGTTCTATTAGTCTTTTCTTCTTTTTATTTTCATAATGCTGCTAATTATGATCTTTTCTGTAATTGTTGGGCACTTTGAATTAGTGAAACTGCTTTCAGATATAAAGTGAAAATGAATTGTATTTATCATTTCAGCTTTGTAATTGTAGCTTTTTAAAGCTAATGTTCTTTTCTGTTTATACTTAAGACCAAAGTAGAAGTTCTATCTGATTAGTCCAACATTAGAGGTTCATCTTTTATACTGAGGCACCGGATCGCGTTGACACTTTACCTCTCGTCTCCCAGCTGGACTTCCGGACGCCACCTGGCTTTGACCGGACACGCAATGCAGAGATCGGCAACAAGGATATCAAATTCAAGCACCTGGAGGAGGCCTTCACCTCGGAGCACTGGCTTGTCAGGATCTACAAGGTCAAGAACCTGGGCAACAGAGAGCCGCTGGACCACAAGCTGCGCAGCGTAGTGCCTAAGCAGAAGTACACCTCCAAAAAGGTAGCAGGAGACCTCCTGTTATGTTGTCAATTTCATCATCATCCTTATTTGTTATCTTCATACAGTGTAGAGGATCAGCCAGAGTTTACGACCGAATATAAAGCATTAATCTTCAGAAGAAAACATGTCAGGAAGGTTATTATTGGTCAGAACCCGACTCCACCGCCTGTTCTGACACTCGTAACTCCGAATTGTAAATAACACTGAGTGTCTCCGAAGAGCAATTTAACACTCTGTTTTACCCTGAACAGCATCTTTCACTGGTCGACAGGGAAAGTGGTGACAATGACTAATGTGTCACTGACGGGCCAGACGGGGATTCAGAGCCGCTCGTCTTTGAACAGTTAGCTCAGCTTTTATTAGAGCGGCGTCAGAGCTTCTATCAGAGGCAACAGACATTACACAGGATATGAATGAGGGAGGGAGGGAAGGATGATGTAAATGATCATGTACACTGTTGCACTGTTTAACTGTCAAAACGACTTGCTTACTTCTATTTTTCTGTCACTTGACATGGAGCAACCCCACACTTTCCACATGAAAGACACTTCTATTCTGTAGTTATTTGATGTAAGTGTGTGGAGGCTGGATGGAGGCCGGATGGAGGCTGGATGGAGGCCCTGCATATCATTTATTAACCTGTATAAGTGGGCTCATTAAGCCACTATTAAGAAATGTTGATGATCTGTAACGAGCTGTTTTCCTTTGTCTCTCAACAGACGGCCAAGAGGAAGCGAGGACACATCAGGAACAAGCTCGTCCTGAGAAAAGGCAAGAAACTGCAAAAGAAATAATGATGAACTCTTCTAGGAAAACAAATGCGAAGAAAACCTCTAACAATGAAGAAGAACACCGGGGCCGTTTATTTGGCACTTGATCTCAAGCGCTTCTCTTTGGAGCGCCCCGGTGTGTTGAGGAAGTTGAATTGTCATATCTGGCTCGCTCCAGAACTGTTGTCTGTTTTTATCCTGGGGACGTTTGTCTTGCTTACTTTGTCTGTTTTGTTTTTTTTTGTTTTGTTTTTTTCTTTTGTTTTTTAACTTTGTACTTGAATGTGTGGCAAGGCATAGGGCTGTTCTATTGGTTCTGCATCGATTCATTTTTTTTTTTTTGTGGTACATTAACTGCTTATCAGTACGGTTATTGGTTGGAGGGGAAGTGAACGAAGACTTAGGAACATTTGCACCAAAGACCCATTGACCTGACCTTGCTCCATGGCACATCTGAACTCATGAGTGAGGAAGCGCAGGAGTGAAAGCTCAGGACTTGTTCCTGACACGTGTACAGAGGAGAGTATGCGGTATGGAGGAACGTCACTGTCTAGACACAAGCCCACCTGTAATATTAACCCTCTATCATCATCATCATCATCATCAACTCCTTTATGTCTGCCTGGCTCACTGTACTTCTTTTCAACAAATCCTTTAAAAACAATTGGCCTAATGTGTAAATATGTTATGTAAAGAAAATGTCTCAAAGGATTCTAATATATTGGAGTATCGTGGTGATTTTTAAATATGCAGTTCTTTTGTTTTCTTTCTCTAAATTTCCTTCTGTGGTTGTTATGGGGTTCTTTTTTTGTATGGCAGCGAATAGAACAGTGAATGCAATAATTCTTGTACAGAGGGCTTTGAGATTTCGTTGAAGGACTGAATGTGAATTTTTACAATGTCGCCCCCGCCCCCCTCCTTTCATAGATAACATAGATTGTAAATTTGCTGCTAGGGTTTTACGACGGAAACGAGCAACGGGGTGAAAAAAAGTAGTGATAATAAATTAGGCATCCCTTCCTGCAGAGGGAGCTCTCTAGCGTAGTGAGCAAGCCTTGTGCCTCATCGCTGGTCATCATTACCTCGTTACTTGTTGTGTACCTCGCTAGCTTTTTCGTTGAGCTCATCGTGTACCTGCGGGTTGGGTCCTTCGACCGGACTGAGGCGTCGGAAACTGGACATTTTTGCGGTAGATTGGTGAACTGTGAAGGGGGGGCGGGGTAGTTTGTAGGGAGGCGCTGACGTTGAAACGAGAAAAGACGAGCTAACAGAGGTCATGAAAGGGCGAGAGTCGGTAAAGAACGTCCACCTCTGCCTCTATCTGGAGCGAAAGGCAGATACATGATGTTCTTTAAGGTACTCGAGAGCTGTGTCCTGATTCCATGCTGCCTACAGAGTAGAAACAAGAGCTACCTTCAAACATCTTAGTACTGTGGTAACTGCTTACGCTGCCTAGGAAATGTCAAATCCCCAATCACTTTCCTAAAATCCATGATGTCTTTATCTCTTATGTCCGAGCCCCTTCCTAAATTTACAGTGATATGAAACACTAAACAGATTACCTGTCAATCAACTGAAACCTACGTAGGGGGAATCATTTCAGTGTCGGACACCAGCTGACAATTGAACAGTCGATGGAATCGTTCACTTTTAATTGCTGTTCCATAAAGTTCTCGGGTTTAAGCTCCAAAAAGAGACTTTACCCAAAGGTTGTGACCCGGGTTGTCTTGTTAAAGGTCCAGTGTGTAGGATCCAGGGACATCAAGGTGTGAAGTTGGCAGTTTCCTTCAGGGTCGAAACACAGTTAGGAAAGAATTTTGATTTGCAGCTCAGCACGATCTCAGTGACCTCCAGGGACTTTAGAGTCTCGCTGTTAATGAGTGGATGATGTCACAAACGGTTACCAGTAAATAATCTACCCAAAGTGTTCACTCTTGTTCGGAATACAGGAGAGGAGCTTGTGCCGACCTTCATGCTCAGTTTTCTTTCCGCTGTTTGTTTCCTTGGCCATGGCCCAGATAACCACATCGCTGCTGTTGTACTAATGAAAGTCCCAGAAAAATCAAACGCCGTCGTAATCTGGTCCCTGACATCATACGGAGGCGCACACATCCCGCTGACACCCACGGCCGTCGCCTGGATAACACGTCCGCTTCCAACTCCGCTGTGATTTAATGGCAATAAAAGATCGGCGCGGCGATTTAGTCAAGTGTGACCGCAAGACGACAAGCAAACGGCTTTTAAATTGTTTGTTTTCTGAACGGAGTTCGTATCAGACCCAGGGATGCGGTTTAAATCTCCTCTTCTCCATAAATCTCTGATGTGTGGGCCGAGCTCTCTTCCCCTGTCGCCTTTGTTCCTCCACTGCATCCTCTGTGTGACCTCCAAATGTCTGTTGGGATGTCCCCAGTTGACGGCCAGCCGTCCTCGGCGATCAGCTGTGTCCCCTTGTGGACATTCAGCATTGATGTAAGAAGAAAGTATCAACTGATCAGAACAAACTACGCAGCTTAAATACGTATTGTGAGACGCAGAGGTGCTGGTGGCCGTCGTGGACTGTAGATGCAACGGGAACATAATGAATGTTCCATTCCTGCCATAAGATCCCTCTGAATCCTACACACTGCTCCCTCACGGGTTGGAAACCATTTAATTTCCTGTCGAAGTTAATAATCTCCTCAGTTCTCACTAAGCGTTCTGGATTATATGGATTTTTGAGTGGAGAATAGCGTGAAAAGACGAGCGGCGCTGGTGCATAGTGTTTGAATCTGTATGCAATAAGGACACAGCTCTTATCAGCAGTAACCTTGACTACTTCTTCGGGCGCTGCACTGTTCTTTGTGTCTGCCTTCTTCAGATGCGACGTCGTACTAAAGGAGATTCTGTATGTGCACGCCTCAGTAACCTTTTTCTTATCAGATGAGTGACACATCCAAAAAAAAGAAAAAAAAAACTAACACATCATACAGCTGTACTGCGTCTGTCACATCTGTACCCATTTCACAAAAAGTGACTTATCAGTGTCATCTGTTTCTTTTCCACTACACGTTTTGAAAACAATGCTCGATCCCTTTGTCTTCTTCTTTGTGATCTCTGGAACCGGGTGTCGGCCGTCCGGGCTCCGGACCCCTCGACGAAATGCCACATTGTTTTTTTTTTCTTTGACGCAGCTCCTAAAAACGGTGTCATGTTCTTTGGTTTCAGGAGAGGAGAGTTCAGACTTAAGCCTTAATGTGATGTACAGTATGTTGCCCTCTTATTTTCCTTCCTTCTTTGATTTTGTGCATTGTCATTAATAACAGCGCAACGGTTCCTCTACTCATAAGTTTAGTCATGTCGTCGTAGCTCAGTGCCGTCTGTCCCCGACACCATTTCTTCTGTTTGTTTGATGCAAATCCCGCTTGTTTCTTCTCACGTTCAACGTTTACATTTTTGCATTGTTGCTCTGTTCAGTCATCTTTAAATATACACTTAGATGAACCCCTTTTGTGTAAGTCGTTGTTTCTTTTTTTTTTCCACAAGTGAAATCATTTCCAACCAAAGTGAACACACGCAGGACCACTTGATGGCAGCAGAAGCCTTCGGAAGAAGACGTTAGCGTGCGGTTCTGCAGCAGAGTGTATGAAGGATGAGTGGAGCCTGATGGGAATCATTGGCTGCGGCTCAGATGAAGACACGTGATCGTATGTTCACTGGGTGGAATTCCTTGGTGTGTGGCAACATATGTGTGTTTCGTAATGAGAAGCCTTTCCTCCATCAGATCACCTCCCATTGTCAGGTAGCTAAGAAACAGCAGGTTGAATGTGTTGGGGAAAAATCGTTCTTTATCTAAATTAAGTCTTGAACCACGGTAGCAGCCAGCGAATCGAACATGCAGAGGATGTACTTAATACCAGTCAGGCGTGAATGCAAAGCAGGAGAACACCTGTTCCCTAAACCCGAAATCAGCCTGCACCTTGGGGGACAATTAAGCATCTACTGTGGGCTTGGTACTTCTCTCTGAGCATCCCTGAAAAACTGCCAGGTGGGTTAACGCAGATTGTTCGGCACCAGACTCCCGAGTTGAGGTAATAACAGTTATGACTGCGGCATCAGGAAAACAAATCAAACCGAGGGAGCTGATTGTTGCGGTCATGCGTTCCATTTTGCTTTCATTCCTCTAAAAGCTCTGAATCCGTTGCGATCAAACTGTCAACTCGTGCCCATGGGAGGCGTTTCCCTTTCTATCTTGAAAGTCGTGTTTTCATAAAAGGTTGTTTTTAACCCAAAAATGTCTCACTAAGAAAAAACCCTCATAGCCTTGAAGCTGATAGCGTAGGTGGATAATCGCTGGATGAAAAGTCTGAACACCAGAATAGTGAAGGGTCACCTTCTGTATGCTACTAATCTGGTATGCAAAGTATTAAATATGCTATGAAAGATTTAAGGGAGTGGTTGCCATGACACACTGATGATCTTCAACATGTGGAGAGAACGAGGAGTCTGCAGCTTCTGATACATGACACACACATTCACCACATCACCAGAGAACGTGTAAGAAAGGTAGAAGGTCTTTATTGATGGACAGTCCTCGTATCCACAATCACCATCGTTTGTGTACAGAAAGCTGCATGGTAGTTTCATGTAAGGCCGGCGTCCCACACACCGAACCGTAGCTGACAGGCGTCCTCTTTGTATTGTAATATAACGTCATACGCCGACGTATCGTCTTGGCTTATGCTACAAATCGGCATCTGGTAAATGTACCTGGCTCAAAATACAAAAATACAGTTTCGGAACAACTGAAACGAACCACCTGTGAGGAGTTCGGTGACCAAAAGTTAGAATAGAAGAAGAAAAAGAATCTATATTCAGTGAACATTAGGTGGATACACTTTTAATCGCTCTCTTTAATCTCCACTTTGCTTTAGTTTAAAACTGTTATTTGTCCGCCACATTCATCCGGTGTGGTTCGATCTGCAGCAGTGGTTCCTGTCGGGGGGTAAAAAAGTAATAACTTGGATGCAGACTGTGTAAAATAAAAGTATTAACTGCTGCGAATGTGGAGCCAATATAGAACCGGTCGGTTCTCCCGGCTCCCAGCGGCTGTAATTCTGGTAGATTATCCTCTCATCTTCAGAGGCAACCTTCCAGCAACCCCCAGATATGAATACTTGGTGTTTTCTGCAAAGCCCCCCCCCACCCTCATCCATATTCATCACGATGGATGTATTAACTGCAAGAGGCACAGGCTGGGTGCCTAATTACACGAGCCAGTTTAAGGACACACACACACACACGAGCAGAGTAAAAGCCTCCGTGGAGTATTTAACAGGAAGCAGCACGGACAAAGAAAAAATGGTGCAACACAATAAGCGTGTGTACAGTGCCTTGCAAAAGTATTCACCCCCCTTGGCTGTTTACCTATATTGTCACATTACACATTACACATTACGTTTTTCTAAATCAGAATTTTATTCGATGAATCTGCACAAAATAGTCCTAGTTTTGAAATGAAATGAGAAATATATATATAAAGAAAATACAAATTAAAAAATAAATAACTGAAAATTGGCAGGTGCATAAGTATTCACCCCCTCAAAGTCAGTACTTTGTAGATCCACCTTTTGCGGCAATCACAGCAGCAAGTCGCTTTTGATAAGTCTCTATGAGCTTGCCACATCTTTCCACTGGTATTTTTGCCCATTCCTCAATGGAAAACTGTTCCAGCTCCTTCAAGTTTGATGGTTTGCGCTTGTGAACAGCAATCTTCAGGTCTGACCACAGATTTTCAATTGGATTGAGGTCTGGGCTTTGACTAGGCCATTCCAACATATTTATATGTTTCCCCTTGAACCACTCCAGTGTTGCTTTAGCAGTATGCTTGGGGTCATTGTCCTGCTGGAAGGTGAACCTCCGTCCTAGTCTCAAATCACTTACAGACTGGCCCAGGTTTTGCTCAAGAATATCTCTGTATTTAGCACCATCCATCTTTCCCTCGACTCGGACCATTTTCCCAGTCCCTGTT